>JAKSZT010053813.1:14011216-14126822 GCA_026826555.1 Tolypeutes matacus
AGATGAAAGAGAATATAAAGAGATCAATGACATCAAGAAGTCATTGATCTCTTTATATTCTCTTTCATCTCATTAATTTGATTTTGGAAATGTGTGCTCATCTCACTGATTAGTTCTCTCAAATTCTGCATCTCTTCTGGGACTTTGCTGTATTCCTTTTCTTGGGCCATGTCTTCTATTTTCTTAGTATGGCCCGTAATTTTTTGTTGGTGCTTAGGCATCTGGTTAGTTTGTATTTTACTTAGATGCTCTATCTCGTCAGCCCTCGACACAAGGGTTTGAAAAAACAAACAAACAAACAAAAAAATAGATGCTCTATCTCTTTCTCTTTTATGGGGTTTTAGTGGCAGGACGCTGTGAGTTACCACCGCTCTTTGATTTTTGGCTCAACCTTGATTGTTAGGATTGTTCTGCTGGTTGCTCAAAACTGGGCACTGGACCCAGTAATTGGTTCTAGAGTCGTTTCCTAGGGCCTTGGGCAGGGAGGCTATAGAGGCCAGGAAAAGATTCTCTTACTTATTAATTTTCTTATGTGTACTTCCTTGGCCTGCCAGGAGATGGCACTTGTTGGCTGCTCTCAATTCAATGCCTGGTCGGAGCGTATTTGTTGTGACACAGACCAGATCAATGTGATAGAGCTTCCTGTCTGGGAGCTAGGAGCCCTGTGATTCAAACTTTCTGAGACAGTTCTCCAAACTTCTCTCGTAGCGCCCCCCTTTTCCCAGCTAGGAAATATTTCCACTCCCTTCTGAATCCTCAACAATCAGTCCCTGTTAGTAGAGGAGGAGACTGGGAGGTTTGTATATCTTTAGCCCCTTGCAGGCTCCAAGGCAAACAATGGCGCAGCCCCACCCAGCCTGGAAGGGCTCTCGGGACAGGGCAGACCAGACCCGGGAGTCCAAAGCAGGGTCAGCCCCAGGCTCTCTCTCCCTCTCCCGTGGTGTCCTCAACAATTAGTCCAGGCTAGAAGAGAGGGAGGTTGCGAGGATCGGATTTCTCCAGTCCTTTCCGGGCTCCCAGGGCAAACCGCCATGTGGAAGGGTTCTTTCCAGGCTCCCAGGGCAAACCGCTGTGTGGAAGGGTCCGTGGGGCTCTGCAGCCCAAATTTCAGGTCCGAACCTGAGTCAGCCTAAGGTTGTGTCCCTCTCTCTCCCCATTCCGGGAGTGGCAGATCCCTGAAGCCCCCTTTGTCTGTGGTCACAGGCCCAGGGGCCCGAGAATTCTGAAGAGTGTGGGGGAGGGTTCCGGCAGCAGCAGAAGCTGCTACTTGCAACTCACAGTTCTGTAGTCACAATTTCCCTCTCCTGTTCCTCTCTCCTCTGAGTGGTGTGCAGCCTTCACCTGCTGACCTAAACCCTAGAAGATCTTTTTCGGGGCTGTTTCAGCTTGTCCTCTAGTATTTTTTGGAGAAGATCCCCGTGTCTTACTAGTCCGCCATCTTCCCGGAAGTCCCCCCTCAGTGTGTATTAGAACCAATCTGAATGGTTTCTCTAGCTGTATTCCTTAGAGAGCAGAAGGAGAGCACAAACGTTGGCAGAAGGCTTCACCTAGAGTGAAGGATTGGTTGGGTAGATGGGATGACAGTGCAAAGAGTGGAAAGAATCAAGGACATTGGGATAATTATCAGGGAAATGCAGGCCTGGTAAGGAATAAATTGAAGACAGGAGGACCAGATAAACCAAGACAGTGGTTCCCAAACCTTTTTATGAATAGGGATTACCTTAGGAGGAGTCCAAGGAACACAATTTGAGAAATGCTAGTCTAAAAGAATAGAGGAGCATAGATGAAGAGACCGAGATTCCAAAGATTAAAAAAAACACAGTAGAGGGAGTAAGGAAGTTCTGATAGAAAACTGGGAATGGGGTATGTCTTAGACCTTGGCCCATTTTCAGAGAAGGGAGTCAGGAGTATGAATTTTCTTTGAATGTTTTTGCCACATCACTAGATATCCTTCCCTTCCTTAATTTCTCCATTTTAAAAAGTTAAGGTGTTATTTTACCTCCTTAAAAAATTAAGGATTTATTTGGTTACTGAGAAGTTCAAGATTTTTTTAAGCCTACAACAACATTTTAAGCTATAATTTAAACATTTAAGCAGGTTCTGATACCTGAAACCTGCTGAGATAGTATACTCAGAAGGCTTTCCAATCTCTCAATTTTCTTCATTAGGGAGCAGATGGAGTTTTCTTTGGGGTGTGTGTGTGTGTGTGTGTGTGTGTTTAATACAGCTAACCAATTGTGGCCTTTTATACCTTCAAGAGATAGTCACATTAAGGACAAATTTACTGTGTAGTATAGACCAGGACATGCCAGAAGCTCTCTGAATTAATAGAGCAGGAAATTGAAAACTTTAGAGTCTAAATGAGTTCCAGGGATACGTGAAAGTTCTTCTAGTGTACTTCTTGATTTCTCTATCTATTGATACATCTAAATCTCCATTGTTGATAAACAAAAGGTGATTAAGTATCAACCTCTCACTTGCTAGAGCACAAGTTGAAGTTATACCATTTTTGGATTACACCTAGGGAAATGACAGCCCAGAGGTCTAAGATAACAGCACTGTCATACTCTGGGAAATTTAAAGATAAACATATCACCTTCTTTCTAAAGGTGTCTCCTCCCCAGCCCCTCTAGGACTAAGGTTTAGGGATGGGAAACAAACTGGAGTATCTCCTAAGGAGAGTTGACCTAAAAATATTATTCCCTCTAATGCCCCAGGAAAGAGAGAGGTTCTGACTTTCCTTAACTGGTTCTCTCCCATGTTCAATGTTTTCATCAAAAAAAATTAATTCCTTGTACATTTAAATAATACTGCATATATATTCCAAAATTTTTGTAGGAATATAAATAATTTTAAAGCAAAAAACAAAAAAACACATATGCTTTTTTTTTTTTTTTTTTTTTTTTTTTTCCAGTAAATGTATATTAAGTACTTCCCAAGGGTCTGGCACTATGGGGAGTTGGGGGGAAAAAAAAAAAAGATATGAGCCATTACCCTGAATGGAGCATAGTCAAGGAAAGATGCAACATATAGATACGTAGTGTTTCATTCAGAGTCCAATGAGGAAAATGGAAAGCATGCCAGGTGTTCCAACAAAGAGAATTCCATATAGGGAATTGGTTAACACAAATGATGGAAAGTTGGTAAACCAAAGAGGGGTGGTAAAGCAACTAAAGATTAATCAAAGCAGGAAGTTCCTACCACACCTAGAAATGGAGAGACATAGGGGCAGGTGGCGGTAATCCAGAAACCACAGAAGAGATAAAGCCCTACTGGCAATGAGAAAAACAGCCTCCAAAGCGGGGGCGGGGTGGGTGGGGAGAAAGACCCAGTTCTTCCTTTCTCCTGCCCTCCATTCTCCATTCAAAACAAGACAAATTTAGTTGAAGTGGGTTAGCAAGGGAGCCTGGGAAATGTAGTTTGCAGAAAGATGAGGAAGGGACCTGAGAACAAATAGGAAATGACAGCCATATATAGCCATGATCCTTGGAGGTGAATCTAACCTGTATACTCACTTTAGAAATACAGGCATACCCAAGCAAGCTTCCAGGAGCCTATTTGCAAGAGAACTCCCTAGTCACATGTGCCTCCTAGAGGCCAAATTGCCCCCATCCAAATTTGATTATGCTCTTCTATGTATCCCATCAGCGAGTACATACTCAGCTGGCACAGTTAACAATGCTTGACACATGTTCCTTAGTGATTTTTAGGATATGAATGTTTTTTCCCTCCTCATGTATATTATAAGCCTCTCTTATAACTTCTAATATTTTCTTCTGTGGCCTGCAACCATTCCTTATACCTCCACTCTGTCCTATAGTCTTAGGATTTCTACATAGAGAAGATAATCAATGTATATATAAATAGTTTAAGCTTGTATTTTGGGAGACTATCCTAAGGAAATGTTTAATGAAAAAAAATTCTATAGCCAAATTGGGAAAACTGTATATTGTGTTTTCCTCTTAGAGAAGGTTAGTTAACTTAAAGACTCAGAGAAGTCCTCCAGGGTTTCCCAAGTTAATTGAACACAGAATATTTTTGTTCTAATAATGCTTATTAATAGCCCATGAAAACACTTTGTTAATCGCTGGTTCAGATCATGCCACCACAATGTCAATCTCAGCATCACTGCTCAGTGTATTGTGTGAGGCACTACTGGAGATACTGAACTGTAAGATACAATCTATTCCCACAAGATGATTACAATAAAGTCGAGTCAGAAAGTATAAATAAAGAGATAAATAATTTAAAGTAGCATGGCCTGAGCACCAAATGAGTGGTCCAGGCAAAAAGTGTAACAAGGGTTCATAGGAGACAGGATCATTGTAAGCTAAGAGGTTGGGGAAGCCTTATAGGACAATATAGGACTTGAGTTAATCCTTGGGAGGAAAAACACAAAGGAAAGAATGTGGATGGCATATTTGGGAGAAGGAAAAGGACTTCTTTAATTAGAATTGTTCAAGAGGTAAGTAGGCTCAGACTGTAAAGCACCTTCCTTCAATTTCTATTAATTAGGATTTGGAAGTTTATTATATAGGCCATAGAGGGCTCATAGAGATCTTTGAGCAAGGAGGGGACATCTTAGAAGCAAGTGTGTTTATAGAAATGTGTGCTCTCCTCAGCAGTTGGCACAAAAGTATTCAACAAAGGTTTTCTGCTGGACCTCTGACTTAGCCTAGGCTCTCCCAAAAGCAGAGCCTGAGACAAGGTCTGGTGTACAGGTATTTTATTTTAGGAAATGATCCCAAGATGCTGTAGGGAAAGACTGAGAATACTATAGGAAGGAGGGAAAGAGAGCCCTCCCAATCAAACTTGTCAACACTGTGGCAACTAAGGATTGTTCCCCTTGGGAACCATGAAGAATGCATCTCAGAATTGTCCACCCAAGGGATGAGAAAGGAATATTTCTACAAGCTCCCATCACCCGTTAATCAAGGGTTGCCCTTATATCTCCAGACTTGCTCCTTAATGCCCATGTGGGTTTCTGCAGGCATCCCACTTAGTGAAGGCAGAGATGCCTTGGGTCAGAAAGGAAGAAATGCTCAGTGAAGCTAAGGTAGGATGTTGTGAAGTTACACATGCATGCTGCTGGTGGCCACAGCAACTAGAATAAAAGGGGGGGATTCCAGAGGATGTATACATAAGAGGCATCTCATATACCATCCAAAGGAAGGCCAATCCAGCCCCATCACCCTAAGTCCAGGTTCCTACCTGATTTTTTTTCCCATCAGTCCTTTGCACATGTGGTCCTTGTATGTGTGGTCAACTCCAGCATTCTTAGCATTGTTCTTTTCTCCCCCTTCCATTTCCCCTATTGTTCCAAAACAAATAAATGAAGGAAAAAAAACAGAAACACTGAAATCATAAAGAATAGTTTTGTTTCAACTTATTTATACAAAAGATCAACTTTCAGATTTGTATAATAAGTTAAGTATAATGACAAAATGGCCATCAGAAGTTCCCAGACTAGAGGAACATGCTCTGAAGGTGTAAAGTAACTGCCAAGTCCAATTTTTTTACACTTCCGGGACAGCTCTGCATCTCCAACCAAAATTAACCAAAGCATTAAAGTCATTACCTTGCTTATCACTCTAGTTATCAGATCTGCTCTCTCAGGGGCCCTGCATGGAGACTTGGTTCTTCAGAACTGCCACAAACCAGCAATATTAATTCGTCAACAAATATTTGTTGAGGACCTATTATGTTCCAGGTACTGTTTCAAGCCCTGGGGAAAAAGCTAAAAAGAAAACAGACCAAGTCTCTACCCTCATGAAACTTATAATCTAGTGTATTTAAACATGGATGGCTATAAATGCTATAGAAAAAAATTAAAACATCTAAGGGGGATAAGGGATTCCCAGATGAGGGGTAGGAGTGTGGGCATTATTATTTTACATAGTGTCATCATAAAATGTGATATTTGAACAGAGGCATGATGGAATTGAAAGAGTGAGCCACGTAGACATATGTGGAAGAAACATACCATCAGGGGTTAAAACAAGTGCCAAGATGCTTGGCCTATTCAGAGAAGATCAAGAAAGCCAGTGCCACTAGAGCAGAGCAAGGCATGTGGAAAGGGAGGAGGTCGGATAGGAAGCCTTGGGTGAAATGACATAGGACCTTGTAGACTATCTGAGGACTTTGATTTTTTACTCTGATTGAAACAAGAAGCCACTGAAGGAGTCACATGATCCACTTATGTTTTTAAAGGTCCACTCTTATTGCTGTGAAGAATAGATGCAATGGCACTAGGTAAAGAAGCAAGAAAGCTAGAGGAAGGTAGGTGAGAGATGACAATGGCCTAGATGAGGATAATAGCAGTGGGGCTGATAAGGATTGGTGGGATATCTAATTATATTTTGAACATTGAGTTACAAGATTAGCAGATTAGTGCAGTATAAGTGAAAGTGAGGAGTCAAGGGTGACTCCAAGGCATTTGGCCTGAGCAAACAGAAGATTGGAGCTGCCATTTAACAAGACAAGGATTATTGCAGGAGGAACAGGTTTGATGTTGGAGAAAATAAAAGTTCGGTTTAGGACATGTTAAGTGTGATATATCTAGTAACATTCAAGTGGTGGTGTGTTAAATAGGTAGCTGAATGCAGGCAGTCCTCGCTTTCCAATAGGCACAAATTTCAGTTGTTCTAGATTAAATAAGACCAGTCCCCCAACAGTTTGACTTAAATTTCAGTTACCTCAGTATACTAACTGTAATTGCATAAAATACAAACTTCATTGCTAGCTCTTGAGTCCACAAATCACTACATAAAAAACAGAGGCACGTCATGATCAGTGACTAGTTAATCATGTCACTTCTTTCAAAGTCTGTGATTGGTCACTATTTGTGTTGTTCATTTTACACAAAGACAACAAAGCATGTAGTTGTGTTGCCTCCTTGTCTCCTAGTGATAAACTTGTGTAACATTTTTATAAAAATGGATGCCTGAGAAGGAATTGGCTAACAAAGATGAAAGCACAGCAAAGAAATAAAGTGATAAGACTGGAAGTGAAATTTGAATCAAACGTAAATGGAGATATAGAAGAAATAGCTGGTGGCAGAATGTTGATACCGACATAGTTTGAGAAACTCTATATGTGCAGCCACAGGCACTTGGTGAAGGTGAGCTAATCAACATAAAGAAGGAAAGTGGTTGTGATGAAAAGCATGATGATATCCCAGAAGTGACACAGACAAAAACTTCACATTAAAGGAACTCTCAGAGATATTTCATGATAATGAAAGCACAGAGGACAAAATGTTGGAAGCTGATCCAAACTTAGTAAGTAGTACAATTTGCAAAGGCAGAGAAAACATTTTGGCTCTGTATCATAAGCTGTATGATGAGAAAAAGGCAAGCACTGTTCAAACTACTCATGATACATTTTCACAAAGACGCAAAACACTTTAAATCTTAAGGTTTCTCATGTTTTAAATTAGTATAGTAAACTAAATAAATATTAGTTTTACATTTTTTTCATTTCCCTATAAAGTTATAACCGACAGTTAGGGAGTTTCTAATATTTTGACCAAAAAACTTTAAAGGTCCCAATCACAATTTTCCTCTAGATTATTAAGATCACTTTCCATGGTTTCAGCTTGCACAATCATTTTTATGATCCCATGCTACTGTGCAAAGCAAGGACTGCCTGTATGTTAATTTGGAATTTAGGAGAATAGATCAAGGATGGAGACATAAATGTAGAAATCATCAATGTATAGAGGGATTTCTGAATGAGATCACATAGAGAATAAGGGTAGATGAAGAAGTCTAAAGAGGGAGCCCTGGGAACTCCAATGTTTAAAGGCAAGGGAAAGGAGGAAGTACGCTAGGAGGAGAACTGAGAAAGGTGTCCCAAAGCCAACGAAGAAACTGTTTGAAGGAGAGAATGATCAACTATGCTGCTGCCAAGTTAAGTAAGACAAGACCTGAGCATTGACCATGGTATTTGGCAATATAAAGGTCACTGGTGACCTTGACAAGAGCTGTTTCAGAAAACTAATAGGGAAGAACGTCTGAATAAAGTGAGTTCAAGAGAGTGGAAGTAGAGGAAGTGGAACGATGATTATGGACAACTCTTCTGAGGAGTTTTCTGAAGGGTGTCCCTGGAGCAGAAAGTGCACCCAGGATATGGTCTTGTTAAGATGGACAATATCACACCATGTTTGCTTGCTGATTAACATAATTAACTAGGGAGCTAATGCCTGGAGATACTGAGGCCAGGAGAAGGGACAATTATTAAAACAATGTCCTTGAGAAGGGGTAATATCTTGTCCTCAAGTGGAGAAGTCTACCCTAGATAGGAACAGAAACTAGCAAGAGGGCCAGATACTTAACTTCTTCAGGACTCAGCTGTTTCAACAATAAATGAAAATGAACTAGACTAGGCATTCTCAAAGTGTGGTCCCGAGACAAAAAGCAACAACATCACCGGAAATCTGTGACAACTGCAAATTCTCGGGCCCCATTCAAAACTTACTGAAGCCCAGAAATCTGTTTTAACAAGCCCCCCCCCCAGGTGATTCTGATGCACACTAAAGTTTGAGAACCACTGGACTAGATGACCTTTAAAATATCTTCTGACTCTAAAGTCTGCGATTCTGTTTCAATAATCTATTCCTCCCAATATCTATTAAGTTTTTTAAATATTGAAGTGCTATTTTCAAGTAAAAGTTATGAGACTCAAGTTGTTTTAAAATTCTTATCAGTCCAGAAAAAGCCAAATGTCTGTGTTCAGCTTCCACAAACAATGACATGTGTGCATCTTAAAATCATGTTCCTAACCGTTTTCAAAACAACTTCTTCATGGTAGCATGTTCAACTTAGCCATGCAGGCATCAAGTAAAGCCTGAATTTTTTCCTTTCATGTTTTATAATATATAAGTGCACTTGTTAATGAGAAATCTTTGGGATTTAAAAGCTATTGCTCTTGAGTTGCTCGGGATTGCCTTATTTTGCTTGCAATGCGTTATTCCCCAGGAGCAGAGCAGACCAGGAAAGACAGGTGACATTAATCCCGTCCCGTGCTGTTGTTCTTTGTGGACTTGGGTCTCTCAGCCACACACTTGGAGGAAATTCCATACAAACAGAGGAAGCCAGACTCTTTCTGGGAGAAATTAGTAGCTGACTTAATACATTCGACATTGATGCCTGCTAAAGATAAAACCTGGGAAAAGACCTCCGGGACCCACTCTCCATTGTTGCTGCTTGGGTCCTGTGTGTCTGAGCTGTGTACACATTTCCCTGGGTGGGGGGCGCCATCAGCGTGCAGCTGTTTGTGACAGGCTTGCTGATGTTTACAGTGGCAAGTTAACTCTGCTTTAAACCAGGCGTGTTTTTTTCTTATTTTAAAGATGAGAACAATTCCTTCTCTCCCCACTCCATTGTTACTTGGTTTACTAGATTTGCAGAAGGAAGCAGTAAATTACGAAAGAAAAGTGTATGCAGTTTAGCATACTAAAGTAATGTGATGATACGAAAAACACAGATCATTTCTGCTTTGTGCTAAGTTGGTTTGGGGATAAGAAATAAAAAGTAAACACTCTCCTGGAAGGTGTGTCTGCACCTTCCCTAGAAGATTCAAGTTGAGCCAGCTGTCCTGGTGCCCCGTATGATGGCTCCAGAAAGCCAGCTTGTTCGCAAACTGTAACAACTGTGCTGGCCGATGAGAACACTGCCAACAAGCCCTCTCTCTCAAAGGTTTCCTAAAGTCTTTTCCTTCTTTAATCCCATTAGTTAACACAGCATTCTCCCATCAGTGTCTGTTAATAATGGTGTGTTTGAGGGAGGAAATAGCTATTTCCTCAATCAAAAAAGGAAAAGAAAGGAAGATTCACCTTAAAGTGTTGATTATTTTCAGACCTCCTTTCTATAGAAAGCCAACATTAAAGAGAGGTTAGTAGCGTGCATAAAGAACCTACCTAATTTAAATAAATCACCTATTTCCTCACTCTATTCAACAAACCTTTCCTGAACAGTTGTCAGTTCCTGCCTGGCTTAGCGGCCTTTCTCTGCTACCCTGGTTCTCAACCATGGCTGTACACGGGAATCACCTACAGAGCTTCAAAATACCCATACCTGCGTCCCTTCTCAAGTAGTCTGAGGATATTTAAAAGCTCTCCAGGTAGTCTGTACTCCCCTATTAGGAACTGCCTATCCTCTCAAGAGACACACACACCCCCACCCCGGCCCCGTTTGAGAACATATCAGGCCTCCCCAGCATGGGAGTCCAACTCCTTCCCACTCATTATGTGGATCTCCCCCCACTGTCACAGCACCCTATGACAAAATGGTCACTCACACATTCTCTAGAAGACTGTCGCAGGTTCTCCCTGTCCCAAATGCCACCCCCCCCCATTCAACACCCTAAACTAGTAATGCTTCTTTGTCCTATTTCCAACAGAGTTTTCTCAACATTGTAGTTTCACCCACGTACCCACCTATCCCCAGTGTTCACCAATTCCCTCCCCCAACCCACCTCCCAGTTTCTTGGACCATCCAACCCATACTCCCCACCATACCCCTCTGCCAAGCTTGCACTGTCCAACCCAATAGTATCCCTACACCCCTGTCATATCTCTTCACTGCACAACTACTCAATTCTACCTTATCATAGATTTTGCCCTTATAGGCGTTGGCTCACAACCTTCTTCTCCCTTCCTATTTCCTGTAAACCTATCTTCCAGACTCTAGCTCCCTGAGTCGGCTTGGTCATGGTGTATAATTTGCTTGATGCAGCCAATGTGAGATCACTCCTCTACTATCTCGCCCTCTCTTCTCCTCATCTCCCCATCTGCCCTTAAAAATGGGCACCTCAAGGTCCCCTCTGCCCTGCAGATGCTGAGATAATAAAGGCTGACCTGGTAGTTTTTAGGGCACTATTCCCAAAATTGCCTAGTGTAAAACCTACTTTCCCAGACCCATCCCCTGGACATTTAGATTTAGTTGTTCTGGGACAAGGATCTGGAATCTGCATTCACCCTCTTGAGGTTCATATGAATAACAAAGCTTGAGAAATACTATTTTAGGACTTTTCTACCCAAAGTGAGTTTCTGTGGACCAGCAGCATTAGCATCACTGGGGAGCTTATTAGAAATGCAGACTCTTAGGCCCCACCCCAGACCCACTGAAACAGAATCTGTAGTTTAACAAAATTCCTAGGTGATTCCTATCACATAAAAATTTCCCTAGTTAATTTCCCTACCTTTGATCTGCAAAGCTTTGATTCTTGATTTTCCCTATCAGATTAACTCAGACTCACCATCTGTTGCAAAGATCATCAATCAAGAGAAATAATCATATTTAAAATAAAAATTAAATTATTTGAATGCTCATAAATGGGCCAATTACTTTAAAAGATTTCCCCAATGGATGTTTCTAGCTTCTCAGATTCTGTTTTAAGTAATATGCAAGATGAGCTTAAGATTGCCCCAGCATTGATTCAAGAGTTGAATACTACATTCAGTTCTATTATCTATTTGAAAGCCCTATAAACACTAATTAGAAGCTAGAGTTGGAAGGAACTTTAAAAGTGAAGTCCAACTATTTATCTAAATTAACTCCCAAATCAAGTGGTCATGTAGTTTATACATGAATATCCCTCAATTGCAAGGAATTTGCTTCCTTCCTAGACAGACCATTTAATCTTTGGTCAGCTCTGACAAAAAAAAAATTGTTCATGCATTGAAAAAAATATATTTCCCTGCAGCCTTTATTTCTTTTAATTAGAAAGGTTTATTTATGGAAACATTTGTAGAATTTCAGAGATGATGGGACAGTTTATAGCAAGGACACAATTCCTCTGCATCTATTTAACTTATTGTAAATACTAATGAATGCCTTGAAGATGGCAGGCAGCATGCTGGGTACTTGTGTTTACATTGGTTAATAAGTCACAGTCTCTGTCCTCAAAGTATTTGTAGCCTAATGATATACAGAATAAATCAGGGGTTAAGTACTGTGTGGCATGAGCTAAAACAGTGGTAAATGTAGACCATAGGAGTGCATCAGAGGGTCACCTAATACTGCGTAGAAAGTTTCCAAGAAATGACATCTAAGCTGAGGCTAAAGCCTGAGTGGCTCTAGAACAGTGATACCAGTTCACTGTATAACATGAAATGTTTTTCCCTTTTCTCCAAATGGTATGTTGAATCTCCCTTCACGGATACCTTTCTATTCACTTTTGGTTTTCAAAGCTTAGAATAGACTAATGGAAAACGCAAATCACACATCTGATTTAAAGCCCGTCCTTCTTCATGAGTTAGGACTGGGAGGAGGAAGAAGGAAAGGGGTAAGCACCTGCTTATTTGACTGGACCAGCAATGATTTTGCAGTGCCAGCTCTAACGCAGATTTGTCTTGATAACTTCTCTTTGGCAGGCATCCAAGTGTAGGCTCTACGGAGCCCATGAGTGAGTTCCTCAGAGAGTCCTGCAAGGCCTCCCCTACAAACAGTTCCCAGACACCTTGCCTCTTCCATCCTCTCCCATTGGTCTATTCCACAGCCTCTTGTGGAATGCTTCTTTGCCTAACAGGTAGTCCTCTTGGCTAGGGTATTGGCAAGAGATCACAATTCAGTCACTTTTCATAGTATCCACTCTCCAGGCTGCAGAATACAAGGTTAATACACACACACACACACAAAATCATTCATATTTCCAAGTACTAGCAAAGAACAGTTGAAAACCAAAATTTAAGAAGCAATATCATTTACAATAGCTCCAAAAAATGAAATGCTTTGGTATAAATCTAACAAAAATGTGCAGTATCTATGTGTTGAAAACTAAAAAATGCTGATGAAATAAGACCTACATAAATGGAGACACATACTGTATTCACAAATTGGAAGACTCAATATACTTAAAATGTCAGTTTTCTCAAAACTGATCTATAGATTGAACATAATTCCAATCAAAATGCAGCAGAATTTTTTGTGGATAGAGAAAAATAGATTCTACAATTTATATAGAGAGGCAAAAGAGCATCAATAGCCAAAACAATTTTTGAAAAGAACAAAGTTAAAGAAATTAAATGATAGGATGTATAGAATTATTATAAACATGCACTCAAAAAAGTGTGCTGTTGAAGAAGGCATACAGGCATAAATCAATGGGAAAAAATAAGACGCACAAAATATAGTTGATTGATTTCTGAAGAAGGTGCAAAGAGATTCAAAGGAGAAGGGACAGTCTTTTCACAATGGTGTTGGAACAAGTGGACATGCATATGCAAAAAAAAACTTAATCTCAGCCTAAACCTTAAACTTTATATAAAAATAAATCAATATGGATTTAGGTTTAAACGTAAAACAGAAAATGGTAAACTTTTAGGAGAAAATCTTCATGACCTAGGGTTGGGCAAAGAGTTCTTAGACATGACACCAAGCATTCTTTCTTTTTCAAAAAAGAAAAATTTTCCTCCATGATAAACACTGTTAAGAGAAAGAAAAGGCAAGTTACAGACTGAGCAACAATATCTGCAAATCACATCTCCACTAAGGACTTGTATCCAGAATATACAAAGAATTCTCAAAATTCAACAGTAAGGAAACAAATAACCCAATTTTTAAAATGAACAAAAGATTTCAACAGACAAGTCACCATAGAGGATATATGAATGGCAAATAAGTATCTGAAAAGACACTCAACATCACTAGACATTAGGAAAACGCAAATTAAAGCCACAACGAGATACTGGTACACCTCTATGAGAATTACTGAGATTAAAAATCCTAACATGGGAATCCCTGTTTTTGTGTAACACTTATGTAATCTAAGCATCTTTTAAAATATTTAAAAATAAATAAATAAAGTTTAAAAAAAAAAAAAAAATGATGCCACCAGGTAGATGGAGCCCTAATCTGAATGAGATAATTCTGAGTCAGGCTGCTTGCTGTGACTTTAATGTAGCCCAGTTGTGCCCTGATTTTGCTTCCTTTTTACTGAGATTCCACTTATTTATGAATTGAATTCCCATGTAGTTATCTTGCTTTTATTATAAAATGCCACATGATATTTTGTGCTAAGTCTATAAATGCCCTGTGCCACCACTGTAAAAAAAAAAAAAAAAAAAAAAAAAAAAAAAAAAATCCTCACAATACCAAGTGCTGGAGAGGATGAGGAACAACTGGAATTCTCACATGTTCCTGGTGAGAATTCAAAATAGTACAGCCACTCAGGAAAAAACAACAGTTTGGCAGTTTCTTATCAAATTAAACATACATTACATGACCACTCCTAGGTATTTACCCTTTAAAAAAAAGAAAACTATATTCACCCAAAAACATGTACAAAAATATTTACATAATATTCATAATTGCCAAAGCTGGAAACAACTCGAATGCCCTTCAACAGGTAAATGGATAAACAAACTGTAGTACATCCATTGAATGCAATAAAACAGTATCAACTATTGATACATGCAACAACATGGATGAATACAAAAGGCTGAGTGAAAGAAGTCAGTCTCAAAAGATTACATAATGTATGCTTCTATTTATATGACATTGTGGAAAAGGCAAAACTATAGGGACTGAGAACATGTCAGTGGTTGCTGAGGGTTAGGGTTGGAGGAGAATATGGCAACAAAGAGGAAGCACAAGGGAGTATTTGGGGTCATAGAACTGTTCTGCATCCTGTATCTGTATCCACCAGGTAGTTACACGAATTTATAGGTATTAAAATTCCTAGAACTGTATACACACACTCCCCTAAAAAAGTCAATTTTGGTGTTTATTAATTTTGAAATTAAATTAAGTTGAAAGATGACAGATTCTGGTCAGGGTGGTAAGTATCAGAAAAGGACATTTATTTAAACATAGTACTACAGGCAAGATCATTACTAGCCTATAATTAGGCCAGGAAGATGATTTGTTAGAAGGAAAGAAAAGTTTAAAAATTAAAAAGCAGTAATAGAACTACAGTTAGCCCTGCAGAAGTCAAAAGAGCAAATTATGTGGAGAACAATCAATACCAGCCAGTGCCTCCCATAATGGGAAGAAGGCTTCCTGGGAGAGAAGTAAGGACGCTGCTCAAATACCAGCCTCCAGGGCCACCCACCGAGGCCTGAGCTGAGGAAGACAGAAGATTAATCCAGTGGCAGAAAAATATTAGCAACTGTCAGATCTGAAGAAAGCAGAGAGTTCATTAGTGTTCCCCTTTTGAAGGGAGTCTCCAAAGAGCTTGGAGCTACGTCAGGATGAAGGTCCCAAAGGAGCCCGCTGGGTTGTGTGCCCCGGAAACCTGCCGACATACATGCCAAAACCCATGTTAACCCTGCTCTGGGTTAAGGCTTAGGGAAGGTGGTAAGAGGTGGGGTTCCAGTGCAATCCTGCCCAGCAATTAATTACAAATGACAAATTTTAAATCTTCCATGCTTTGGTCTTCTCTAGTAGAATGGAAATGGACAAGGACAATCTGTGTACTTCTTCCATTTACTGGCAGAGGTGGGGTGGAGGGACTTTCTTTGGATGGTTTTGTTTCAAGAAGCTGTTTATTCAGACTTTCAAAGAGAGGGTCAATTTTTAAAAAAAAATAAAACAGAAAATTATGGAGGTAAATTGGAATTTAGAATTTTAATTATGCAATTTAAGGACTTTTGTTATTGTATAGGTAATATTAATGCATAGTGGCAGTATTTTAAAATACTTTCATTATGTGTACTATATATTTTCTGTCTATTTCTGAAATGATTCCGTAATTTGGCAGAGCTATATGTGGATTACTATCAACGTCCACCAGAGGGAGACTCAAGACTATGTTTTCCCCTTGGAGAGCCTTTAGGTTTAATCAGTTCTTTGAGCAAAATCTCTACCACATGTAGAGGGCATGAGACAAACTACTCCGTACAGAGAGGCAATCTGAGATGGAGAAGAGATTATTCTGGGATGAGATAAAAGGATGAAGAAAGGGGTGGCTCTGCACTCCTTAAACATCTCTGGATTTCCTTAGGGGCTTGGGTGACTTTCTCCTTATGAGCAAATGGAACAGCAAAATTCTCTGTGGTTTGCAGAGCTGAGCTCTTTGTCTGCCTTGGAAAGCAAAACCTTTAGGATTCCTGGCAATGTCCACAATGAACAAACTGTATAGGAATACATCTACCCCCACCCACCCACAGCTAAAGAATGTGTCATTCAGCCCACAGAACGGCATCTACTAGATTTCAAAAGATCCCTCCAGGGGTTATGATGCCCGGACAGAACTGAAGGCAATCCAGACCCTAGCCACAGGATGGAATTTGGTGGAGGAGGATGTTTTTAGTCTTCCTTGGCAGGCTTCGTTTGTTCATTCATTCAACAAAGAGGAAGACTTTACAGGGAGACAGGTATTGTTTCAATTTTTAAAAGGCATCTTTAATAGTAGGAAAGATCTAACAATGACATGATCCCTTCCTTAGAAGTATGTAAAGTTTTTGTAAGGCTGATTTCTGAACGAAGTATGTTATCAGTGTAGTTTACATGTAATATTCTAGGAAACATTTATATAGGAAACATTTATATATCACCTATTATGTGCAAAGGGAAATGCAAAACTAGAAAAGACTTCTTGGCAAACAGATATATCTAATGTACCAGTACAACTACGAGGTACTGCTGGGATTTTTCCCTTCTTAATTCTTTTAAAAGAAATTAGACATGTGGTTACACAAGTACTTTCCATTCATGATCACCTAATTTCCCACACAAAGCTTTCAAACCAGACCTTGAAAATGAAAATAAAATTAGATTTCAACTTACCACCCACTAGGGAACAAATACCCCATATGGCTTGGCCATAAACTCAAAAAAGAAAAGAAAAGAGACTTTAAATCCCACTTTATTTTTAAAGCTAGGAATATGGGGGGCTTGGGGGCAGGTAAAAGCAGAGTCACAGCAGAGGGTTGCTTTCCCTTACTGCTTGCTAAGCAGACAGGCATGGGATAGCAATAACTGGGTTAAGAGTATAAGCTCACAGGTCCACAGCTGGGAAAAACCCATGATCTTAGCATCATTTTCCTTGGTGTCTGATCAGCTGAGGGAATCAATGAAAGGTATAATACAGGACAGGATTTTTGAGTGAGATCCCCTTGAGCCATGGTTTCTGATGCAAAACGTTCTCACCAGGGCTTGGGACTGTGGAGAGAAAAGGGGAGTTGCTGCAGCCACTTCAAATACTGGGCATGTTGGGACACTGCCATGGGACTGAGATGGCCTAGGTAATGGGTACTCCAAGAGGTCATGAACAGAGATCCACAGGACAGCAGCCAGGAGTTACAGGAATGCGTGATAATTCATTTTTGGTTCCAGAGGATAGAAAAGAATCTGTTTCTGCTAGTTAGTTACACAGTAAAATGAGAACTTAAGAAGGAAAAATGACCCAGCATAAAATGTAAACTTAGCTGTGTCTGTTTTAGTCCTAGAGGAGCAGAGGTGATAGAAATGACTGCAGAGATTCTCACACCTCACAGTTTCCTTTTGTCCATACACAGACACAGAATTGCAAGAACGTTTAGACCCAAAGGTTAATCACACAAGGGGATCGGTTTCTATCTCCCAGGAAAAAAATCTGTGCAAGAAATCTGATGACATGTTCCTGGACTGACCGTAAAACATTTTCCCAAATAACATCAGCTGACTCTCTGGATTCTATCTTTGGGACTATCCCAAAATTCACTGGGGAAATTATTGCACTAAATCAGTTTAGTTTTACCAGGGTATGATACAATTTACAAAGCTAAGTCATACAACCACTAGTTAGTGTACATGAAAATGTTATTAGAGATAAGCCTTGGTCCAAGAACTTGCTGTAATCATATCTTATAGGGATTTATCAGATCTGGTGGGGATTTATCTCTGAACTTTGCTAATCAGATATACAAAATAGAGTCCTCTGTCTCACAGATATAGGTTCTCATGACTTTCTATGAAAAAAAAAATGATCCTTTCATCACATTCACCTTTCTTTCTTGATTAAGAAATCTGTTCAGGTACAATATAGTAAGCAGTGAGCTTTAAATTTTAGTATTATCTTTTAGAAAAACTTTCTGAAAAATAACCTTTTTAAGGAGTTTATGCTTGGGCACACACACAAAATAATTATACTTAGGTCCACAAAAATTAAATTGCTAGTATACAGAATCCTTTTAGGAAGTTTTTTAAAAGATAAAAATGTAAACCTCGCTGCTCATTTCTTTATAAAAATAAATATTAGACATGATAGATGATCAAGTTTCTTCACAATCAACTTTTTAATGACAAAATAAGTTTATCTTAAAGCTTAATATAATTGCATTTATTAATGGCAAAGTTGTAAGATAAAGTTCCACAAGAATGAATTATAGAAAACTTATAATTATAATTCATAAGTATTACCTGTAGAGTTGTGTGTTATAGCTTTAAAAATCATGTTGCACTCTGGTAAAACTAATCTAACTTAATACAGTCATTTCCTCAGTGTACCCAGATGAAAGTCAGAGAAAACATGTGACTTAGCCAAAGTTACACAACTGGTAGTTCATGGTAGATCCAGGCCTGGGATTCAAGTCTTCTAATCAAGTGCTCTTTCAGGGCCACCATGATGTTTCCCTCTCCCAGACTGGTCCCTTGCCAACTTTGTATATGTACCAAGCCCTCAGCTCAATGCTGAGACTCTTGCCTTCCCTGGCCAGGCCTCTCTGACATAGCCCCTCATATTCCACCTGCCTTCCCTCAGCTCACTCTCCCCAGATGGTTCTTTCTTGACCCCTGCTAACAATACCATGCTACCATATAGCTACCTTTTTTCTCTATCAAAAAGTCACATCCCCTTCCCTCAACCTCACAGCTGTATACACTGTGCCTACTGGGGTAACAGCTGACTTGCCTAATGAATGAATCTGACTATGCACTAATGAAAAAGGATTAGAGAAGCTCTCCCTCCTCCTGGGTGATATAGGCACTGTTTCTGGACTCAGAGCAGTGGTTACAGCAGTGTTGTTCTTCAATCCAACATGAGGAACCCCATGGAAGCACCCCCCTGTTAAGGCTCTGCTCAGGGCCAGTTATGATCAGTAACCATAGTACTAGAGTTTTTTTTCCCCAGAAATAACCATGCCAATCACAAGCACCCACTGCCTACCCAGTGTGAGTTCTACCTTTGAGAAGTATTTCCCCTCAAGGGGATTCTGGCCTGTGGTTGGACCAAGATCAATATAACAACACAGTTCTACAAACAAAATGGAAAGAAACTGCCAGACACTATTATTGATGAGTTAATTAGTTAATTAATTCACCATCATTCAAGAGTAATCTATTACCTGCTAGGCACACTTTAAGGTGTGGAGAAAAGAGAAGGCATACTGTTTTCAGAGACTTCAAGTGGTTCAATATGATCAGAACATTGGGTTCCTGAATAGAACAGAAAGAGATGAGGCACAAGAGGAAAGCCAAGAGGGCAAATGATGAAGGTGCCTTGATGCCATATGGATTTTGGACATCCATCTTGAAAAGAAAGATGGGGGACAGGGAGCCACTAAAGAGTTCTTAAATTGGGTAAGAAATTTATATTTGAGAAAAATTCCTGTCCAGCAGTATGGAGAATGGATTGGAGAAAAGCAAGATCAGAGGCAGGGAGATCATCTAGGGTGTTGTTCCAATGATCTAGATGAAAGAGAAGAGTCTGAATAAGGGTGATGGCAATGGGAAAAGAGAGAACTAGAAAAGCCTAAGAGGGAAGCGGATGTGGCTCAAGTGATTGGGCTCCTATCTACCTATAGGAGGCCCAGAGTTCGATCCCCAGGGGCCTCCTGCTGAAAAGCAAGCTGGCCCACACAGAGAGCTGGCCTGAGCGGAGAGCTGGCCCACGTGGAGGGCTGGCCCACGCAGATTGCTGGCCCACGCAGGAGTGCTGGCACGCATAGAGTGCTGGCCCACATGGAGAGCTGGCGCAAGCAAGATGATGCAACAAAAAGAGACACAGAGGAGAGACAATGAGAAATGCAGCAAATCAGGGAGCTGAGGTGGTGCAAGAGATTGAGCAGCCTCTCTCCACTCCAGAAGGTCCCAGAATTGGTTCCCAGTGCCATCTAAGGAGAAGAGAAGCAGACACAGAAAGAACACACAGAGAGTAGACAGCAAGAGGGGGAGGGGGAGAAATAAAGAAGAAATAAAGAAAAGCCTAAGAGAGACAGAGGTAGAAACTAGCAAATCTTAGTAACTTTTGGAATAGAGACTGGGTTGGGAATGGAGAGTGAGACGTTGAAGGTGACTCCCACATTTCTGGTTTGTGCAGCTGGTTAATGGAGGTGCCATTAACTGAGATGGGGAATAGGAGGAGGAAACTGTTTGAGGAAGAAGATAATGATTTGCTTTTTTCCACTGAATTTCAGATATTGATGGAATATCTAACTATCCAATAGGCAATTAGATATAGAGATTTAGAATTTCAGTGAGGTATCAGGACTGAATAGATTTGGTAGTTTTCAGTGTATCAAAAATTCTCACCAAAAAAAATCTTAAAAAGCCAATATTGTCATTCCCTTTTATACAGATGAAAAGCCTATAGTACACATCTATTGATTCTATCTGCCCAGAATCCCTTCTCTCTTCATCTAGGAACTGCCTCCCCCTTCTTTTAGGAAACTTCCTCCCCCACGCCAGGCATGTGATCAAGGGGAGGCCATTGACCCAAGCCAGGCCATAACAGTATCTTACACTCCTGGCCACAGTCAAGGTGATAAGGTGATCTGACTAGAAAAATTAGAATCTTGCCCAGACTTTTTTGTATTTTAACCGAGGTGAAGGTCCCCGTCCTCTCATGGGAAAGCTGTGAGGATGCCAGGACCTAGCTACCAGCATATAGCACAGAGAAGCAGATCTATGGTGAAAGGGAATCAAACTGGGACCCATGAGCACAGAGATGATGAACAAAAAGGAATCCCAATTGCAACGAGTCCCTGGGTTCCCATTGTGCTCAGCTACAGCCCTGCCTTTCCAGCCACATCAAAAAGCCATTCAAGTTGGGTTTTTGTCCCAAATAACCAAAAGTCCCAACTAATACAGAAGCTGAGACTTGGATATTCTAAATGACCAAGGTCATATGCAAGCAAGTAGTAGGGAGAACCTGGAATCAGAGCCAGGGCATTTTTGCCACTGCACCATGCAGCAGGAGGCAGGATCTAAAGTGAGGCCCCCTTTCTCCAGACCATGTATACTTAAGTGAATAAAAAAAGATGAGCCAAGAGCCAGATTCAAATTTAGACAATCTCAATCACTGCCTATGCAACATTAGGCTATCATTTAGTCTCTTTGAGCCCCATTTGTAAAATAAAATAAATATCTGTCCTGCTTACATCAGAGGTGTTTGGTAATTAAGGCGGCTAACACAGGTAAGAGCATTTTGAAATCAGTAAAGAACTCCCTCAAGTATGTGTTGCTAATCTCTACTAGCAATGGAAATGCACATTAAATCTTGTTGCTTAAACCCACAATCTCAGGGGTGGGAAACAGAAATCCAGAATGTTATCTCATCCATGTTAATTTCCATCTGAATAAACAGTCACTCTGTGTTATTGTTGTTACCGAACATTTATTGAAAGCCAGACAGGGTCTGGGTGCCCTGGAAAATACAAAATCAAGAGAAGTCTCTGGGAAAGGCAGGAAGCCTGGAGCAATGGTTGGCATGGTCCTTGGGAACGAGAAACCAAAGGTGTGGTTCCCAAGTCCCCTTCAGAATTAACATGGCACTGTGTCCACAATACTGAACCTTTTCTGCACTGCCTTTTTCCATTCCCCCCTCTCATGGGGACATTTTGAAGACTAGTAAGATAATTTATTGCACATGTCTTGAGGGACAGAGCATGATGTTCCGCAATTAGATGTGGCTCTGTTTATTGCAGACACCACTTCATTTTGAAAACAGAACCCTGTCTTTTCCTTTGGGGCATTTTTTATGAGATCACAAGGCTGTCAGTTTTCTCTTAACTGCACAGGTGCATCATGTTTAGACAATAGGAAATTCTTTGTCCTGAAAATGTATGTGTAAATCATATTTAATCAAAATCAAATTACATCCAAAATTCAATTAATGCAATAGAGGAACTCATTACTTCTAGGATCCCAGTGGATAATCATATGGGGGGCAGTGTTGTATACAGGAGAGACAGAAAATCAAGACTGAAGCCACAGTTCACTCACTTCCAACATATGTGACCCTTGTCAAGTCATTTAACCTCTATGCCCAGTAATTTTCACATCTGTGAAATGAGGGTAATATGGGTTTCCAATTTATCTTATGGATTTTTGTGAACACCTAATGACATGTTTTAAGATTGGATAAAGAAAGACTAGATCCATGTCTCCTGGGATTTCAAGTTTTATTCATACAAATCCAACAACAAGAATGAGAAACAATACAAAAGGAAAAGAATATGAAAATGAAACCATCTTAAGCAATAGGCATGTTGCTGTACACAGCCAGCACTCAATAATTATTTCTTGAGGAGCTAAAAACAAAGTGTAACTGATTCAACCACCATTTACCATCCTGTACATTGGGAAGTCACAGGAAGCCCTATCTCTGGGTGGCACTCATTCCTCCCACAAAGGTCACCAGCAACCTGATTTTAAAAAGTAATAACACATTCTTAGTACTAGAGGCTGTACAGGTGCACAAAACACTTGCCCACTTTAAGTCATTCTTTCTCCTAAGGACTCTTTTTATATCTCAGGAAATGTTGATTGGAATGTGGGTCTCAGCATCAAAATCAGCTAGAAACATTTTTAAAATGTAGAGTCCTAGATCCTGGCCCAGATTTCGTGAATTAGAATCTCTAGGAACGAGACTGGATAATTTGCATTTTAATAAGCACTACACGGTAATTCTAAAGTTTGAGAGTGATTTTCAAGTTTCCAGGAATAAGAAAAACTATGATGTCTTTGGGAAAAACCTCACTCAGTAGAAGTGCTTTCAACTTCCTATTTTTTTAATGCTAAACATAATAAACACTTCTAGTGAGTACTAAAAATTCATAATGCTATATACAGTTAACTAAAGCTATATTAATACCTATTTAAAAATCAGTCCCTGAAATTCCAAAGCCATGCAATAACATATGTACACTGTGAGGTGCAATACAAATGTTATACATTATGTGCCTAATTATCTACTGGTTTCAGTTTTTAATATTTGGATTATTCATTACATCTGGTTTTCTTAAAATGGGGCAAGAATGTAGCCAGAGTAAGGGCACAATGAACTGGAATGTTCTCCTTCTGGAGAGTGGGGGAGAGAAGACATGACATGACTATAGAAATCAGACATCTAGCAATTGGGTCGTCACTCAGGGTGGTTACTTTCAGGGACTGTGGAAGGTTTGAGACTTTGCCCTACTTGTATGCTAACAAGTTAGCCTGCCATTATTTTATGAATGCTGCCAAAAGATACAAGATTCCTGGGTCAGAAAAGGGATTTTTTTACCCAAGCCATAGCAAGCAGAATGAGCTTCACGT
The DNA here is from genome assembly GCA_026826555.1 of Tolypeutes matacus. NCBI lineage: Eukaryota > Metazoa > Chordata > Mammalia > Cingulata > Chlamyphoridae > Tolypeutes > Tolypeutes matacus. Next base: position 14,034,676 of record JAKSZT010053813.1, read on the forward strand.
TTGCTTGGGTTTGCCTTGCCCCTCAAGTCCCACATGAGCAAAGTAGAGATGTCCAGGTGGACGCTGTGCACACTGTGGGTCTGCATCACAGCTAAGCAACCCCAAGCTTAGGAAACCAAGTCTCAAAATGGCTGCAAGCAAGCCTGCCTAGCCTCTGCTCCAAAAGGAGACATAATCTTTATTATACTGGACACAAAGCAAACCTCTACTCTGGAGGGAGACACTATCTCTCTCTTCTAAGGCCGTTCACTTCAAAAGATAGTCTGGAACAAAAGGTTTTCAATGTCTCTGTTCATAAAATGTGAAGATACACAAGAGATTCATGGAGAATTGTCTCCCAACAGTGACTCAATGGGTTCTAGAAAAGACCTAGAGACACATAATAAAATCAGCCCATTGCATCATTCATTTCCACTAAAGGAGATTTGGTGAGGTAGAAAAGCCCCAATTCCTCCCACCCCTTCAAGAAAATATAATCAGAACAGGGAGCCTACTAAATAGTAGGTATCAACAAATGCAAGTTTCTTTCACCAATCTCCCTATACGTGTCCGTCCACATGATCTTGGTGCTCATTTATTATTTCCTTTGACATAGCCTTTTATTTTCACAGATTTCAACTTTATGTAAAAATATGGAAACTTCTGATTGACCAGGATGATAGCATAAGACATGCCAACTAGCAAAAACTGGCAGAGCCATCTACCTCAAAACTCTGGAAAACAAAGCATTTCAGTAACTAGGCAAGAGTGAAATCAGGAAAATACAGCTTTAAAACAGCAAGAGAAGCTTGCGGAGCCCTTGCTGGCCTTTTGCCCACCCACTCCCCAGAGCAGTGTCCATGGAGCCAGTCTGTTTACAACAGACTTTCCTTAAATTCAAAGACACAGATAGATTGAAAGTGAAAGGATGGAATAAATATATACCATGCAAATAGGAACTAAAAGAGAGTAGGGGTAGCTATACTAATATCAGGTAAAACAGACTTTAAGTCAAAAGCTGTTAAGAGGGACAAAGAAGGTCGTTATATACAGATAAGGGGATCAATTCAACAGGAAGACATAACATAATAAATATACATTCTCCTGATGGCAAAGCCCCAAAATATATGAAACAAATATTGACAGATTTGAAGAACAAAATAGACAATTCTATTTCTATACACCACTTCCAATAATGGGTAAAACATATAAACAGAAGATCAATAAGGAAATAGAAGACTTGAACAATATTCTAAACAACTAGACCTAATACATATATGGAACACTTCACCCAACAACAAAAGAAGACTCATTCTTCTCTTGTACACATGTGTCATTCTCCAGGGTAGACTATATGCTAAGTCACAAATTTGGTTTAAAATAAATTTTAAGATATTTGAACCATAAAAAGTAACTTCTCCAACCACAATGGAATGAAGCTAGAAATCAATAACAAAGAGAGAACTGAAAAATTCTTAATATGTGGAAATTAAACAATATTCTTAAACAACCAATGGGTCAAAGAAGATATCACAAGGAAAGTTAGGAAACATCTTGAGGTAAATGAAAATGAAAACACAATATATCAAAACTTATGGCATGCAGCAAATGTAGTGCTGAGATGGAAATTTATAGTTCTAAATGTTTACATTTAAAAAAAAGAAAGATTTAATATCAGTGACCTAACCTCACAACTGGGGGACCTAGAAAAAGAAGAGTAAACTAACCCAAAAGCAAATGGGAAGGAAGGGAAAAAAGGATAAAGTGAAAATAAAGAATAAAAAAAAAAAACAATAGAAAGAATCAGCAAAACCAAAAGTTGGTTCTTTGAAAAGATCAATAAAATTGATCCTAGACTGACAAAAAACCTTTATCTAGACTGACCAAAAAAGGGGGGTTGGGGACACACAAATGACTAAAATCAGAAATGAAAGGGGGGACATAACCACAGAAATTTAAAAAATTATTTTAGAATACTATAAATTGTTGCATGCCCACAAATTAGATAGCTCAGATGAAATAGACAAATTCCTAGACACACAGACTACATACACTGACTCAAAAAGAAATAGACGATCTCAACAAACCAATAAGTAAAGAGAATGAATCAGTAATCAGAATCCTCCCAACAAAGAAAAGCCCAGAACCAGATAGCTTCACTGGTGAATTTTACCAAACATTCCAAGAGGAATTAATACCAATACTGCTCAAACTCTTCCAAAAAATTGAAGAGAAGGGAATACTCCTTTATTCATTCTATTCATTCTATGAGGCCATCATCAGCCTAATACCAATGCCAGAAAAAGATACCACAAGAAAAGAAAACTATTCACTAATATTCCTTATAAATTTGATGCAAAAATCCTCAACAAAATGCTAGCAAACCAAATCCAAAAGCACATTAAAAGAATTATACACCGTGATCAAGTGGGATTTATCCCAGGTATGCAAGAGTGTTTCAACATAAGAAAATAAATTAAGTAATACACCACATTAATAGAACAAAGGGGGGAAAAACCCCGCATGAGTATCTTGTTTCACACAGAAAAGGCATTTGACAAAATCCAACATCCCTTCTTGATAAAAAAACACTTAGAAAACTAGGATAGAAAGAAATTTCCTCAACATGATAAAGGGTATATATGAAAAACCCACAGCTAACATCATACTCAATGGTGAAAGACTGAAAGCATTCCCCCTAAATCAAGAACAAGAAAAATGTGTTCATTGTTACCACTGTTACTCAACATTTTATTGAAGTTCTTGCCAGAGCAATTTGGCAAGAAAAAGAAATAAAATGCATCCAAATGGAAAAGGAAGAAGTAAAACTTTCCCTATTTGCAGATGACATGATCCTAAATACAGAAAACCCTGGAAAATTCACAAGAAAGCTCCTAGAGCTAATAAACAAATTCAGCAAGTGGCAAGGTACAAGATCAACCCACAAAAATCACCAGTGTTTCTGTACAACAGTAGTGAACCATCTGAACAGGAAACCAAGAGAAAAATCCATTTATAATAGCAACTAAAAGAATCAAATATCTAGGAAGAAATTTAACCAAGGATGTAAAGGACTTGTACATGAAGACTCCAAAACATAATTTCAAGACATTAAAGAAGACCTAAATAAATGGAAAGACATTCTGTGTTCATTGATTGAAAGACTAAATATTAAGGTGTCAATTCTACCCAAAGCAATTTATAGATTCAATACAATCCTAATCAAAAGTCCAACAGCATTTTTTGCAGAAATGGAAAAACCAATCATTGAATTTATTTCAAAGGGTTAGGTGCCCTGAATAGCCAAAATGTTCTTGAAAAAGAAGAACAAAGTTAGAGGACTCATACTTCCCGATCTAAAAACTTATTACAAAGCCACAGTAAGCAAAACAGCATGGCACTGCCACAAGGACACACATATAAACCAATGGAATAGAATTGAGAGCCCTAAAATAAACCCTCACATCTATGGCCAAGTGATTTTGGACAAGGATACTGTGGTGATTTGAAGCTGTTTGTATTCCAGAAAAATATGTTCATAAAGTTAATCCATTCCTGTGGATGTAAACCCATTGTCAGTAGTCTTTTGATGAGACTACTTCAGTTAAGTTGTGACCCAGCTCAAGGCCTTAATTCTTTTACTGGAGCCCTTTATAAGAGAATGAAATTCAGATGAAGATAGAACTCCACAGAAGCAAGAAAAGTTGAAAGCAATGAAACCCAGAAGAGAATGAAGAGAGCAGCAGATGCTGCCATGTACCTTGCCCCATGGCAGAGGAGCCAAGTATCACTGGCAGCTGGTCTCCAGGAAGAAAGCATCACCTTAATGACACCTTTGATATGGGCATTTTCATGTCCTCAAAACTGTAAGCTAATAAATTCCCATTGTTTAAGCCAACCCATTTCATGGTATCTGCTTTGAGCAGCCTAGAAAATGGAAACAGGTACCAAGTCTATTCAATAGGAAAAGAATAATCTTTTCAACAAATGCTGCTGGGAAAACTGGATATCTGTAAGCAAAAGACAAAAGGTGGACCCCTAACTCATACCATATCCAAAAACTGACTCAAAATGGATTGAAACCTAAATATAAGAACCAGAATTATACAAATCCTAGAAGAAAACATAGGGAAGCAGCTTCATGACCTTGTGTTAGACAATGATTTCTTAGACTTTGCACCAATAGCATGAGCAACAAAATAAAAATTAGATAAATGAACTTCAACAAAATTTAAAAAATTTTTGCATCAGAGGACTTCATCATGAAAGTTAAAAAGACAACCTACACAATGGGACAAAGATTTGGGAACCACATATACAATAAGGGCTTAATATCTAGAGTATAAAAAGAAATTCTACAACTCAACAACAATAATAACAAAACAACCCTATAAAAACTGGACAGAAGACTTGAGCGGACATTTCTCCAAAGAAAATATATAAGGGCCAATGCACATGAAAAGATGCTCAATATCATTAGCCATTAGGGAAATGTAAATCAAAACCACAATGAGATACCATTTCATACCCAATAGAATTGCTAATTTTTTTAAAGCAGAAAATAAGGGCCAGCAAGGATGTGAAGCAATGGGAACACTCATTCATTGTTGGTGGGAATGTAAAATGGTGCAGCTGCTGCGGAAAACAGTTTTGCAGTTCCTCAGAAAGTTACGTATAGAACTACCATATGCCCCAACAATCCCACTTCTAGGTGCATATCTAAAAGAATTGAAAGAAGGGTCTCAAGCAGATATTGGCACACTGGTGTTCATAGAGACATTATTCAGAGATGGAAGCAACCCAAATGCCCATCAACAGATGAATGGACAAAGAAAATGCAGTATTTACATTCAGCCATAAAAAGGAATGAAGTTCTGATACCTGCCTCAACATGGTTGAACCTTGAAGACTTCATGTTGAGTGAAATAAGCCAGACACAAAAGGACAAACATTGTATGTTCTCACTGATATGAAATAATTAGAATAAGCAAATTCATAGAGTCAGAAACTAGATTACAGGTTACCAGGGTCCAGGGTGGAAATAGGGAATGGGGAGTTAATGCTTAAATTGGTACACAATTTTGTTTGGGGTGATGGAAGACTTTTCATAATGGATGGTGGTGATGGTAGCACAACATTGTGAACGCAATTAGCATCACTTATATATTTGAATGTGATTAAAAGGGGAAATTTTAGGTTGTACATATGTTACTAGAATAACATTTTTTAAAAAATCATAGGACTCCAACACAAATAGTAAATGCTGATGTAATAATGTAATTATAATAATATTGTTTCATCAGTTGCAACAAAGATACCATGCCTATACAAAGTGTTAATAATAGGGAAAACTCTGGGGAGAGAGAGAGTGTATACATGACTGTATTTTCTGCATGATTTTTTTTATTGGTAAACCTATAACTTTGCTAATGAAAATAAATAATTAAAAATCTTTTCTAATTAAAAAAAAAAAAAACATGAAAAATATGTGGAAGCTGAAGTGTGGAGCCACAAAGGAATTTGCCGCAGATGGCCCTACCTGTAACTTCCAGGAAGGTATACATAAAGCTTTTGGAGGCTGTGTCCTGGAATTGGGCTTTATGATACACTAGGTGGCGCTAATGGACTGTTCTGAACTGTACACTCTTTCCAACAAAGTAAAAGGCTAGTTAACCTGACTTTGAGACGAAGTTTTTCTACATTTAAATCCAAAAAAGCAAATCTCAATGATTACTAACTGTACTTTTTGAAAATATAAAGGGATAGGACTGCTTTAAGAATGATCATGGGCCTTTTCATTCCCAACCCATTTACAATCAGCTACTTTGCCAAGGATGGAATTCAGCTGCAATTCTGCAGAAATTGTCATGTTGTATTACCTTGAAGAAAAATGTAGCCTGAGTGAAATCTTCTAAACTAGAAAGTTGCCATTCCTGGAAGAGTAACAATATGGAGAGGTACTTTGCAGAACAAAGCAGAGTTTTTCTTTCAGACCCAGGCATGCTCAGGCAAAAACAAAAGACTACAGCCAGCTGCAGGGAGGAAAAAAAATGAGTCAATTCCTCTGCTGGTCCCAGATCAACAAACAGCTAAAGCACCAACAGGGCTCTTTTACCCACATGTCTAATATGGTCAGAAACTCAACTCAAAGAAAAAAGTCTGGTGAGGGTTAATTGTTCACAGACTAGAAGCTCACCAACCAAAATGAAATCAGCACTAATATGGAACATAAAGGAAGATTCATACTAATCATCCTTTCTCTGAAATTGTATTGCAGGAGAAAAATAGTTCTGATTTTTAAATGTGAAAAGCATCTCTCACCCTTAAATGACTTGCTAATTTATAAAACTAAACACATATGCCGGGTTTTGCTATCTTTATCATTTGTGGGTGCTGATTTGTTGTCAGGCAGCATCATTATAATGCCACACTGATGTGACCCTACAAAATAAGGTTAAAATAATAGGAGTTCCAATCATCAGTCACTCTATGCCTGGTGGAATTTCCACACCAGGTATTTTGTTCTCCATTAATTCATGAAACTGTCTTTGTGAATAGCTGCACCTGAAAGTTTGGCACCTGCAGGATATTTAATTTTTGTAAACTGAATTATATTTAAGTAAAAGTATCTGCTTCACTTCACAGCTGCCAAAGGACTGTTATCAGTAAAAAGGAGAGACAAAAAAATAAATAGCAAAGAAATACACAGGTAGATAGAAATTATTGGTAATATATTAGTTCTTGAGTGTGTAGTGGATTCATTGTGCAGTATATTATTAAAAGCATAAAAAAGCAATTAAAATAAATAAAATGGGTCATGCATGAAACAATGGTGATAGTATTTTATGAACCAAAGACTATGATTAACCCAATTCTGTTCACTAGAGGTTTGAATAAATCAGGAAAACAAATCAAAGAAGGTGTAACATTCCACATCAGTTGACTATGCCTTGCCCTAGGCCCTGCCAGCTGTTTAGCTCAGCCCTGGGCAAAGATATTTCAGAATCAGGATGTCTGGTTCTTCTGGCTTGCTAGGAGGATGAGCACAGAAAAGGCCTGCATGGTGATCTTGCAAGGCTTCAGGACAAAAAAAGGGGACCGGTGCCTTCTTCTGGGGGATGAAGGTATACATGGATCAGAAGAAAATTATCAAAAGGCTTTAGAATTATCTGGGAGAAGTCTAAGATCAAAGTCAGGATCTTCCAAAGCAGTGCATTAAGCAAGGGAGCTAGGCAAAAGTCAAGGATACTGGTATAGGATCAATATAGAAAAGGACAAAAACGGGAGACCCTGCCTGCCAGAGGCTCTCCACAATCAGACCCAGGGACTATAATGGCCAAAACTTGGGACCAAGGGTTGAACTTTCATAAGCTATAGGGAGATATGGCTCAGAGGATATGAAAAGTCTTCTCTAATTTTGCTAAAGGTTCACAAGTAAACATTTTCTGTCTCAATCCTTGACATTAAAGGTCTTCTTAAAACTTAGCAGCATGCTTTAGTTCTTTTAGTAAGTGCAGCAAGATAAATACAATTTAATGCCTTTGATTCATTATTCAGAGCATTCATTTAGTTATTAGTATTTACCTACCCTGTTCTTGGGACCGTGTTAGAAATCAGTATCACTGTAAGGAAAGGGGGGTGGAGACACAGACATTGAACAACCTTGCGGTAAATTTGTGGTTACCCTCAGAATGGGTTCTGAATGTGACTTTCATACACTTAAGAGCCTTTCCTATTGACATTTTTCTCATTCTCCTTAAGGTGGAGTGTTTGAGATAAAATATATCAAGTCTACTCAGTTGGCAGTCCTGGTTAATTTAGGATCTAGTTCATTTACGGTTTCTATACTGTACCTGTCCCAAATGTAAAAACCTATAAACTCCTATCTTCATTACACGGTTTTCTTGCCAGAGTAGTACCTAATCCCCTTCCCAAGACTCCAGAATGCCATTGATGCCTATGACGATGCCTTGGAGGTGAAAACAAATACATTAGCAAGCCCCTGGAAGGGTGCAACCGAAGCCAGGAGAGACTCTCCATCCTGTCAAGCAGATTCATCACAGACCTTACCCCAGTCAGTTACCTGGTTAAGCATAAGTCTCTGATGAACTTGTGAAAGGGAAACAAGTAATTTGGAGGCAATTCCAAAGCAGGGACTATACTCTCAACTTTTTGTAATTCCCCACAGTACCTGGTATAATACTCTCTTTAATTAGAGAGGTTGCAGGTTTACAGAACAATCATATATAAAATACAGGATTCCTATATACTACCCTATTATTAACACCTGGCATTTGTTACAATTGATGAAAGCACATTTTTATAACTGTACCATTAGCTACAGTCCATGGTTTAACTTAGGGTTCACTATTTGTGTTATGCAGTCCCATGGTTGTTTTTTTATACAATCTAAAATGTCCGCTTTTAACCACATTCAAAAATATAATTCAGGGCTGTTTATCACATTCACAATGTTGTGCTACAACCACCACCCATTAGCAAAATGTTCCCACTGTCCCAGATAGAAACTCTGTATATTTTAAGTCTTCACTCTCTATTTCCTACCCCTACTCCATCCCCTGGTAATTTGTATTCTATACTCTGACTCTATGGATTTGCATATTCTATTTATTTCATATCAGTGAGATAACACATTATTTGTCCTTTTGTGTCTGGCTTATTTCACTCAACATGATGTCTTCATAGTTCACCCACATTGTCATATGTATCAGGACTTCATTCCTTTTTACAGCTGAATAATATTCCATTATGTGTCTATACCACATTTTGTTTATCCATTCATCAGTTTAGTGAACACCTGGATTGTTTCCATCTTTTGGCAATTGTGAATAATGCTGCTATGAACACCAGTGTGCAAATATCTTTTTGAGTCCCTGCTTCCAATTCTTTTGGGCTTCAAATACATCAATATGCAGTTAGCATGAACATTCATAGCTCCATTACCAAATTTCTTTCCTGTATTTATTGGACATCTCAATTTGGATTTGGCACAACCAACTCAAACTCATCAGGTCCAAAAGCAAACTCATAAGCTTCTATTCCAAACCTCCTCCTCTTCTTCAGTTCCAGTCTACTAAATGGTGCCACTCAGTTGTTCAAATCAGACACCTGGGAATCACGATGAACTCAGTGTTTTCCTTCTCTCGTAGCTGGTTACCACACCTACTGATTTTACCTCCTAATAAAGTTCTCTAAGCTATTCTCTATCACCACTGCTATTGCCTATTTTAGGTAACTATTCTCCATTTCCAGTATTACAACAGTCTCCAACTTTTTTTCCAAGGTGGTTCTACCAAAATTCGAATCTGACCATACTATATTCCATCCCTCTTAAAGTCTTTCATAACTGTCCATTGCCCAAGGGATAACCTTCAAACACCTTACCCTGACATAAATGATTCTTCATGATGATGATCTCTACATACTTTTCCAAACTCATCTTCTCACATTATTCACATTAGTCAAGCTGAACTATTTACTTACACTAAAACTATTCAGATTCTCTTTCAACTTTACATACGTTATTCCATCTACCTTGATCACTCTTGCCCCTCCCCTTAGCCTGGCTTACTCCTAATCATCCTTCAGCCCTCATTTCAGAAGTTCCGTCTTCCAGGAAACGTTCCTGAATTCCCAGGTTCAAGTTAGGTGTCCCCCCTATTAAGTATTCTCACAGCGTCCTCAATCCACTTTACTATAACTAAATTGCCTTTTTACTTCTCTATGAGTTAGACTGTAAGCAACATCAGAGCAGGCATGGTGTGTATCTTGTTGACAATTATATTCTCAGCTTCTAAGGAAGCACTTTTTGAATGACTATACATTTTCTGAATGACTGACTCAAGACCACAGGAGGAGAATTTAATTTTACATGGAAAGAGAAAAAAAACAACACACAAACACAAAAACATTTCATCCTTAGAGAATGAAGGAAAGGGTAAAAGAATATATATCTCGTTTCTGTTAGGTCTTGATAGAAAGTTTTAGGTTTAAACATATGAAATAGCCCATATTTAACCTTTTTTTTTTTTTTTTTTACCTACAAAAATAACAATTTCATACAGTTCAATCTAATACATTCTGGTGGTTTGACATAATGTTCACAAATTATCAAACCTGGGAAGAACAGATCCTGATACCAAAGATCAAGGGCTAACGCCAGACCAGGATCTTTAACCTCCTTCTGAGGCCTTTAATTTGCTAATTTTGAGAAATTAGTCAAATACAAATAAGATATAACTAAAGTGATTGAAGTTGAACCACTTTTAGACAGGACAAGCTTCTCCAGGTCAGCCCTGGTATGTCTTCTGGTCTTAAAACCTGCTGTGTTCATACATTTGTGCTACCAGGCTAGCGACCAACTTGGGACCCTCAGTTAAGAACCACACCTGTTTTATCCTGCTCTAGAAAAAGTGGTTGGGTCCTTCTAAATTCTAAGTGCTTCTGGTTTCCCTGTGCACTATCAGAGATTTCACCTGATAGTTCCTCTGAAAGATAATCACTCATCTTTGATTATTATCTAAGAAATTAGGCATCCTTGGGAGCAAGGATAGTGAATGGTTAACATACAAACTGTTCATAAAAAGTTCATATGTCGACTGTTGTCTAATAATTACTTTTAAAGATGTTCACAGAGAAATGAAAAGATTTATATGAATAAACAAGCTAAGATTCTGGGGCTTCTTTATTTAAAGTTGTTATTCCCCTACCATAAATATTAATGAATTCAAGAATGTACAGAGAATTTAATATATGCTTTATTTCATAGTTACATTGTAATACCAACACTATATTGGATGAAAACTAGAACTTTCCTAGTTTTCCTAGCAACCAAATATATTTTATGAAGCTAAATAATTCTAAATTATCTTTAAATTTTCTCCTATTATAATTATGATTGATCTCTTTTTGTATTAGTCCAGAGAAAGAGAACCGACAGGATGCATATATATATATATATATTAAGAGATTTATTACAGGAATTGGCTAACATGACTGTGGGGATTGGCAAGTCTGAATTCCATAGGGCAGGCCGCAACTTGGGAGCTCCAATGAAGGTTTCAATAAATTCCCCAGGAGAAGTTGGCTGGCTGAAGTTGAGATCGAAATTCTTCTTTCTGACTGCTGAAATTATCAGTTCTCCCTTTAAGGCTTTCAAGTGATTAGATGAGACCTTTCATTGCTAAAAGTATTCTGCCTTGTTGGCTGTAGATATAATCAGCCATAGATGCACTCGACTGACTAATGATTTAAATCTACATAAAACCCTCCCAGTAATAATCAGGCCAAACAATTGAACATCATAATCTAGCCAAGTTGACACATGAAATTAACCATCATACTTTTCATAGAGATAGGCTGTGTATACTACAGAATAAATTAGAAGACTGAGGGAAAAAAACTAGTGATACCAAGCTACAGCCAAGCTAGATCATTTAACTTCCAAATGTTCTTTTTCATCCACCAATGAAAAATCAGGTTTTTCTACCTGAAATCTCCAGAGATAATATTCCACATAAGTGAAGATTTCTGCTGAGTTGACATAATTCTAAAACAACTAGGTGGTTGAGTCAGTTTAGTGGAGTAAAACCCATTCATTTGGGATTGTTTAATGAAACAACTGATTGATTGACTGAACTTTTCACCTATTGGTGTTAGTTCAGTGTGACTGCAGTATTGTTATATGATCACGTCATGCCTAGAGAGAATTCATTGCTCTAAAGAGTAGGCAATTTTCACCCACAAGGATAGATTATTATTATAAAAAGTTTTTCCCCTTCAGCCTATCCCCAGGCAATTTGAAATGTGCTAAATTAACATCACAGTACATATTCAGTCCAGAATGGTAGCTTTGTGAAGCTACCATTGTGAAGCACGGTTTTTCTCTGTCTTGTTTAGTGCCTAGATTGTAAGCATTCATAAAATATTTGTTGACTAAATTAATAAATGAAAGAATTATCATCAGTTGCTTGTCCTATCCAGACAAGGCATTTTGTCTATAGAAAATTTGACCGGTCACATTTGATATCTCAAGATCTCCCAACATAACGACTTCTAGGTAATTATAGAACAGAAAAGATAGTGATTCTCAAACTTTCATGTGCAAAAGAATAACCTAGAGGACTCGTTTAAACACAGATTGCCAGGCCCCAACTCTTGAGTTTCTCTTCAGTAGGGCTAGACGGGGACTGAGAATATGTATTTCTAACAAGTTCCTAGGTGAAGTTGATGCTGCTGGTCTAGAAACCATATTTTGAGAACTTTGACTTAAAAGAACCAGACCACTTAGTAAGAATAGTTGACTAATATATTTTCTGCAAAAATCATGTTATAAGCAGTAGATATCTTGCACATGTAACACAATCTGATCAATTCTCTAGAATTGCACTGTCCCTATTATCCTGAATGGCATCCAACAGTAATTCTTTTTCAGTTCAAGTTGAACCTACCAATTAGGTGACAAGAAGAAACCCCCCAAACATACTATTCTTGATACTATAAGATTATACCAACTTTCCCAGTGTTGTTTTGCTAGGCATTGTCTTAGACTAGGTTAGCTGCCCTACACATAAGACACTATCTGGATAACTTTTTTTTTTTTTTTTAAGTTTCCAGTATATTTGTTATTCAGTGTCAAATAACCAAAATATCTGGATAACTTTTGTCAGTGAAAGTATTAACAAACTATAGTTGCTCTTCATCAAACTGAGATATGGCAGGTACATTAATAGTAAATATCTCCAAATGATAATAAGCTATATTGACAAATTTGGAACATTGGCAAAAGCTACATTTATAGTGATAACGTTAAAGTTTCTGACTTCATCTTTGGAGCCCAGCCAGTGGGACATACCTCTTTGTTAAGGATATTGCAGATGCCTCATAAAGGCTAAGTAATACTCATCTTTTGACAAAATCATAATCTTTTGCCTGTTTTGAAAATATGAATCTATTGAAGCTTTTCTAACAAAAGAGGTATTGAATAAAGAGTAGAAACTTATATGCTCTTGTGGGAAGCTTAACAAGTAATTAAAGAACTATAAGAGTAGATTTACTAATCCTACACCTTTTTCTGAAAGCATCACTTTCTTTAGACACCTTATATATCTCAATAGATAAGTAAAATATAGAATTGAACATTTAGTCTGGTTAGTTACCTCCAGAACCTCCAAAATTACTCCTCTGTTGGGTGGGAGGTGGGGGCTTAGATTCCTGAAAGAAGGAAATCACTCTGCTTTTCTCCTCAAAAAATTACCTTGAAGGGTCACAGCTCCACATTAGCCATGCCGGCACCTGCTCATGAGACTCCTCCCTCCTACCCAAGGGGAAGTGATAAGCACAGGGAGAAATATTTCACTTCAAATGCTGCCAAGATTAAGTATCTACAGACGGTTCAAGTTGCACATCCAGCAAAGAACAGGCTTTGGGCAAGTGCAAGCATCCAAGGACAGTGCAGGAAGGCTTTTTGACAGCAGCCATTTGGGGATTTTCTCAAAAAGATTTGCAAGATGCCAAATTAATCTTAAGGCTTCTTGCCTCACCTCCTTTTATGTCCCTCCCTTAGGAGTTCTTGTATAAACTTGCCCTTGGGATGTCTTTCCGCCTCCTATAAATCCCCACCTCCGAGTAGCCTTGGCACCTTTGCTTTTTCCTGGGGCCCTTGAATTACTTGCCCATTTCCACATTTCTATACTTGAAAACCTCCCTTCGAGGCAAGAATAAAAGATACAGTACATTCTCCTTTCCATGTCAAGCAGAGATAGCAGTCACTTCCAGGCCAAGTAGCCTTTCATTCAAGCTATCATGCCTTTGTTCTAGAAGACCTTCCTCCACTCTGGATTAAGAAAAGGAATGACCTTGACAATTACCTAGCTAAAGCCAAGCAAGATACTCAATCTTTTGTATTACCAGTTCCCAGACCATTTTGACTCTGAAGAAAAGCCTGAACTGCATCCAGGGGAATGCACTGCCAACATGCCATGCTGCAAGGGTACTGCTCTAGGTGCTGCTGGCTGTCAGCCACAGGTGTGCTCTCTCTCTCCCTCCCAGCAAAATCCCATCAGCTACATCAGAATTTCACACTTTTCCTTCCTCTTTCCACAGTTCCAAAATAACAAAAGTTGCTCATTTACCGCATGAAATCACACTTGCCCTTTCTTATTCAACCTGAATACTCTTCTGCTCTTATCCTAATATTTGACCCTGTTGGATCTCTTTTAGTTTGAAACTTTTGCTTACCTTGGCCCCACAGTTTTCTCCCTTCCTTTTTACTGATTCTTAATCTCTTTTTCAGGCTACTTTTTCTTGCATGCTTCTTAAATGTCTGTATTCCCTGGGTGTCCTTCCTTGATTTTTATATCTTTCACTCTAGAGATTAATGCTTCTTACCATTGTGGGGGTAAAAAAAATAAGAAAAAAGCAAGGGAATCCTCTTCAGAAAATTCACATATTTGTTAAAAGCCAATTATATGCCAGGCTCTGTTTTAATTACTGAGGAAACAGTGGAGAACAAAACAGATGAGATCCCTCTTCTCATGGGGAAAACAGACAATAAATAAATAAGTTTATATATGTGTGTGTTTGTATATATATGATTTCAAATAGTCATATTTACCATGAAGAAAAATAAAGCAAGGTAGAAGACTAATGGGGAAGAAAGAGCTCTCTGAGATATGATATGTGACCAGATGTTATTTAAAGTCATCACTCTGGGTGAGATCACCTAGAGAGGAGAGCAAATAGAGAAGACAAAGCTGAGGACTCAGCTCTGGAGTATTTCACCCTTTCAATTTCAGGAAGAAAGGAAAAACCCAGTGATGGAGTCTGAAAAGGAGCAGCTGATGAGATAAGAAGAAAACCAGGAAAAGTGAGGAGCTGGAAGCCAATAACAACAAATTATTTCAAGAAAGAGGGAGTAGGTAAGTGTGTCAGATGCTGCTGAAAGGATGAGCAAAATGAAGATTAAGAACTATTTATGGAATTTGACAGGATAGAAATCTTTGTCAACCATAAGATTGATGGAGTCAGGGGACAGAGCCTGACTACAGTAGGTTCCAGAAATAAAGGAAGGTGTATTAATCAAGGTTCTCCAGAGAAAAACAATTGACAGGAGATATATATAATAGAAATTGTGTGAGCCAATTGTATGGGGATTGGCAAGTCTGAATTCTGTAGGGTGGCCACAAGTTGGAAACTCCAATGAAGGTGAAGTTGATTTAATGGTGAGAAGGTGATGTCGTTTTCCTATTATTTGTTCTGGTTTTGTTTTTGTTTTTTCTTTCAGTTAATTAAGTTCAAAGTCATCAGTTGAGTGTGAGGAGGGAAGAGGGGCTGTTAGAGGTTTGAGAGGAGTAGAAAGGGGGAGAAATTAGATTGCTTCTCTCTGAGTGACTTAATCAACATTTATATCTGATTCACAAATCTGTAACTCCAGCCCAAACCTCTTTTTGGAACTCCAAAAAGAGTTCTACTGGAAACCCACTGAATGTATCAATTGAAATCTCCCACATAAACCTTAAACTCAACATAACCAAAACTAAAATAATTCTTAATTTCCTCTAATATTCCACAGCTCTCTAAATGACAACACCATCTATACAATACTCAAAAGCAGAAGTCCTACTACACTTGTACCTTGCACACTCTTCTCTTTCACCTCTAAACAAAGAATCTTATAGATTCTACCTTCTTCACATCTTGTATATCTGTTCTCCAATTTTACTGTCATTGCCTAAGTTCAACCCCTCATCACTTTACCTGGAGACCTGTAATGTTCCCCCCGACTGTCTCCTTGATGCCAATCTATCCCCATTTCAATCTATCTTCCACTCTGCTTCCAGGCTTCTCTTTGGAAAATGCATATCTGATCACCTCATTCCTTACTTTAAATATTTTAAAAGTTCTCTTTAGCTCAAAGAGCAAAATTCACACACACACAAAAATGCTTCAAAGAGTGATACTGACTATCTTTTGGCCTAATCTCCTATCAATTTGCCTCATTGGACTTTTATTTCAGCTAAACCAAGTTACTTGCAGTTTGCCTTGCCTCATGTTGTGTCATGTACTTTCAAACATATCCCTAATTTGAAAAATTCTTCTCCCCATCTACTACTAGGACTAGCTCTGAGACCTTTCTCTAAACTCCATTCTTGTATCCTCTACTACAGGAAAACTTTCCTGACCCTTCATTCATTTTAGATGCTGTTCTTAAGTGCTCCCAAAGCACCCTGTGTATACTCTATTTATACTTAATTATTACTCTGACCTCACTGACCCCATATTCCTTCAGCCACCTCCCATTTCTCTGCTCCCTTTGTAGTAAAGCCCCTTCAAAAAGTTGTCGACCTTTTCTCTCCTCCCTTTATCTCTGTAGCGCATTAAATTAGTCTTTTTATCTTGACTATTCTAGCAAGATACCCTTGGCAAAGTCACAAATGTCTTCCACATGGACATAATCAATGGACAACCCTTAGTTCTTGTCTTACTGACCTATCACAGTTAAAACATTTGACATAATTAATCACTCCTTTCTTTGTCTCTATGTAATAAAAAATTGAGAATGCCATTCAACAGAGGACAGAAAAAGTACTCCTGAAAGAATGTGGGCTCCAGAGGTGACACAGTGATGGTGTCAGGCATGGACCCCCATCAGCATTATGACTTCTAGGAAAGACAAGTGTTCTTGTTTCCTGTAAACCAAGCTGAAATAGTGTAAGATCTAGAGTCACTGTTATCATCTTGCTACCACATGAAATCTGAGACTGAAGACAACACCACAGAGGAAGACAGAACCAGGAAATAGAGAAACCAAATCCTGAATTCAGGATTGAGCTCTAAATTCAGTATTGCCTGAGTATCTCCTGCCTAGATAGTTTTTTTTTTTTTTTTTTCAGTGAAATTATTTTGATCCTTGTTTAGTAAATTTCCTACTCACAGATTAGGAACATTTCAAATGATGTAGTTTAACATGAAAAGAAAAGGTCAGTTATTTTTGTACATGAGGATTTCTTAAAAAATATTTTGTGCAAAGCACTGATCTGTGGATACACTTGTTAGTTTTATTTTCTCTGTGTGTGCTTACATGTTGTCCTTTAAGTAGATTTTTAAACTTTACTTTGTTCATTTAATAATTGAAAATATAAACAATTGAAAAAGAAAAAGAAAACACAGTTGAATAAAAACATACATTTCTCAGTTAAATGTACTGGATACATATAAAAAATTTTTTGAATCATACAATATGTTACACAATATATTTGGTTCATAGTAACACAATCATACAGTATTTGTCCTTTTGTGTCTGGCTTGCATCGCTCAACATAATGTTCTCCAGGTTCATCCATGTTGTCATATGCTTTACGACTTCATTTTTTCTTACAGCTGCATAACATTCTATCGTGCAAATACACCACAGTTTGTTTATCCATTCCTCTGTTGATGGACACCTGGGTTGTTTCCAAATTTGGGCAATCATGAATAATGCAGCTATGAACATCCGTGTGCAGATGTCTGTTTGTGTCACTGCTCTCAGTTCTTCTGGGTATATACCCAGTAGTGGTATTGCAAGGTCACGTGGCAAGTCTATATTCAACTTCTTTAGGACCTGCCAAACAGTCCTCCACAGTGGCTGTATCATTCTGCATTCCTACCAACAGTGAAGAAGTGTTCTTATCTCTCCACACGTGGATACACTTCTAAAGCATAATAGGAACTCTTGGGCCTTTCATGAATTTTTAAAAATTCTTATATCTTTATTTTTTTATTGTGGTAATATATAAATATAACATAAAATTTGCCATTTTAGCCATTTTTAGAAAGTGTACTATTCGGTTGTACTAATCACATTCACAATGTTGTGCAGCCATTATCACCATCCATTACCAAAACCTTTTCATTGCCCCAAACAGAAACTCTGTACCCATTAAGCATTAACTCCCCATTTCCATCCCCTTAGCCCCTGGTAGCCTCTCAATCTACTCTCTGTCTATGAGTTTGCCTATTCTAGATATTTCATATAAGTAAGATTATACAGTATTTGTCTTTTTGTGTCAAGCTTATTTCACTAAACATGTTGTCTTCGATGTTCATACATGTTGTAGCACATATCAGAACTTCATTCCTTTATATGGCTGAATAATATTCCATTGTATTTTATAAGCACATTTTGTTTATCCATTCATTTGTTGATGGACACTTGGGTTGTTCTCCCTAGACTTTTTAATCATGTGAGTCAATACATTTTTTTTTTCTTAAACCAGTTTAAATTGAGTTTTCTGTCACTTGCTACAAACAAACAAACAAACAAAAAAAACCTCTTAATTCAGAATCTTTAAAAGAATAGATACCTGTATTACAACTCCAGATATTCTGATTGACTATGTCTAGGGATTTGCTGTGGAGTGTGAATATTAACAAAGTCCTAAGAAGTATCTATCAGGCTCTGAATTGTAAGCAGCAGAAATCAAGTCTAACAGAACCAAAGGGAAACGAATCCACTGAAAGGATATTAGGCAGCTTACATAATCAATAGAAAGCAGTTTACAAAATCAATAGGAGGACTAAAGAGCCATCCTTTGAGTTACACAGCCAGGAACTGAGCCTAAAATCACGCTGCCAAACTTATCCAGTGAAGTATTCACTGATGCCGCCCAATAACACTTAAACACAATGGCTTGTACAATTGCTTCCAGTAACTCCATCTTGGGGCAACCCCCCATCATCTCTAGCATTGGTGCAACTGATACCCTATAAACTCAATCTTGCAACCACTACTGCAAACCAGTCCACTGCCATTACCAAGCCAGACGCATGATCTTGCTACTATCACTAATGCTGCTGGAAAGAATTCTCTGTAATCCCTTCTCCTTTGGATCGCTAACCCCCCTGCACTTCCCTCCCAAACAAAGCCAGTGTGTGAGCATCTGGATTGGCAGAACCTTGGTCACCTGTCTATACCCTAGATCCTAGATAGAAAGCTGAGATTTTCAACTTCTAGAAAAGAAAAGTTCTGCCTCCCAACAAGACTCAGAAGGTGGGGTATCCTCTAATCATAGGCAGTGGTTCAGTCATTGGGCAGTAAAGGAGATTCATAAACATCCACCACACCAGGTAATTCTTAAGCATCCCACCCAGGTCTGGTATTATAATGGAATTTTGAAACAACCAACCAGAAAGTAGGATCAACCGAAAGAAGTCTATTATTCTGCCACTGAATACATTGTGAGAAGGCCTATTCTTCACTTGAGGGCCCAGAGTTTAATTTATGCCCTTGGTATTATTATCCTCTTTCTCACTTCAAGGATATTATAACTATTTCTGTTCAGGCCTACCAAGTGTATCATTTGACCACACCATTAGAGCTATACGGGCTAACAAATGATTCTACTAATTTTTCTTTTACCAAATTCCCTCAGTGAACTTATGATAAGTCCAAAATATGCTGATCTAATGCTCACATACTAAAGGTTAGAACCACCTGAAAAGAAATTATTTTAGTCACATGTTCCAGGAATTTTGGAAAAAAGAAAAAAAAGAAAGGGCATTCCTACCAAATGCTGTTAAATAGAATTTTCTTGAATCTTATTGTAGAATTAAACATCAAACACCCTTTCCCTTTATCACGGAGCTTGAAGGTTATCCTCTCCTTCCACATGGTCTTTAATCTTGCCGTTCAAAGCATCCAGCCAAACAATTGATCCCACATCTGACAACCCATTGCATTGCTCTGCTTATCTGCCCTGTGCTCCCTCATAGTCTCTGACAGATCTCTGGAAAATGAGCATGACCTCTCAATATGGAGAGTTACTAGAATGTTCCCTTCTTTCAACAGTCCATCTGTAACTCAATATCAGCTCTAAGCCAGAGGCATGGTAAAAATTCTCAGGTTATGGGCCAGATCAGGAATGAAAGCTTTCATGTGCTTTTTGCCACAACAAAATCTATCCCTCAATGTGGCACCTGGACAGTCAACACGGGCCCCACAGAGAAGTCATCTTCCCCCACCCACATTCAGGCAGGCAGAACCACAAGCTGATTAGTGAACTACAGGCACTTCCTTTATCACTGACAATAATTTTGGCTAAGACCCCTGCCTCCACCCTACACCTAATTTGAATATTGTCACAATACCATTGGTGGAAGTTGTTGCAATCCACCTTTCCTCTTTGACAGCTTATTTCTGTGTCTACCACACAGCTAAGGATTTGAGTCACTATCTGTCTGTTTTTCCATTACATAACCTCAGGGGAAAACTTTGCAAGTGTTCGGGTATGGGGTTTTTACCTGCATCCTGGTTGGATACCCTTGAAACACTGCTAAAAGGTATACTTCCTGAGCACTGGGCCTGTGCCAGCCCTTTGTTTCTTTTCTTGTCTTTGCTCTTTGACTTCTGGGCCTTCCTCCAGTAGCCTGTTTTGTTCTCTTTGAATTATACTACCACATTTGCAATTGGATTTGTATAGTTCTTTTCTGGTAGCAAAATCAGAGGTTTTATCTCCTTTATCCAAAAACCTGAGCCTCCTTCAGGACCAACACGAGGCTCTGGGTCATAAGCCTTGAAACTGCTCTACAATGAACATATTTCATACCCAGCTTTAATCCAGCTGCAGGATACATTAGACTTATCAAATGGTAGCGACAGAAGGGTCCTAAGAGACTTCCTAGTTATTTTCCCTTGTAAGGAAACAGACATACATTTTTTTTTCTCAAAAATAAACAGCTCCTGGGGGACAGATGTGGCTCAAATGGTTGGGTGTCCATCTCCCATATGGAGGGACCTGGGTTCGATCCATGGGACCTCACAGTAAAAAAATAAAATAAAATAAAATAAAATAAACAGCTCCTGACAACAGATCTGGTGCTAGAACCAAATTCCAGGGTTCTTCTGCCTTTTCTTCTCAACATTTTCCTCTTTTGTCCATGTGTAATCTTGGCATGTAGTTACTTACTGAGTGATTTAATGGAAGAAAAGAAAGAAGAGATTTAGCCAACAATATACAAAAGTGTTGTGGTAGGCAGAATAATGACCTCCCAAAAACATCCATGTCCTAATCTCCAGAGTCTATGAATAGGAATGTTATATAGCAAAAGGGGCTTTGAAAGTTAAGGATTTTGAGATGGGAAGATTATCCTGGATTATATGGGTGAGCCCAATGTAATCACAAGGATCCTTCTAAATGAGAGAGGGAAGCAGGAGAATCAGACAAAAGGAGATATGAAATTGGAAGCAAGGTTGGAGTTATGTGATGTGAGGACTCAACCTGCCATGGCTGGCTTTGAAATTGGAAGAATGGTACCACAAGCCAAGGAATGTGGACAGCCTCTAGAAACTGGAAAAGGCAAGGAAACAGATTCTCCCCTAGAGCCACCAGAAGGAACACAATCTACTGACAATGTGATTTTAGCCCAGGGAAATCTATTTTGGGCTTCTGACTTTCAAAACTTTAAGAAAACAATTTTAGGGAGTTTTCTAAAATTAATTTTTATTTACAATTTTTATTTCCCCCTAAGCAAAAACTCTTCCTTCTCCCCCACTCCTCTTCCCTGATAACCTCTAATCTGCTTGCTATCTCTGCAAATTTGTTATTTCTAGATATCTCAAGTAAGTGAAATTGCACAATATTTGTCCTTATGTGCCTCACTTATTTCATTCAGCATAATGTTTTCAAGGTTCATCCTCAATGCAACATGCATCAAAATTTCATTCCTTCTTATGGCCAAATAATATTCTATTATGCATATGTACATTTGTTTTCCCATTCATTTGTTGATGGAAATTTGGGTTGTTTCCATACTTTGGCCATTTTAAATAATGCTGCTATAAACAATAGTGAACAAGTATCTGTCTGAGACCCTGTTTTCATGTTCTTTAGGTATATACCCAGAAATGAAAATGCCAGGTCATAAGGTAATTCTATATTTAACTATTTGAGGAACCTACATATTTCTTTCCACAGTGGCTACAGTATTTTATATTCCTAAATTTGCCTTATGTTAAGCTACTAATTTGTTATAATTTGTTACAGCAGCAAGAAGAAACTAATGCAAATGGTTTTAGAACTAAATTTAACATAAAACAATAATATATCTTAAGCATTTTATGTGTCAGACATTGTGCTAAGCTCATGGTAAATATTACCCCATTAGATCCTCAGAATAACTGTCGAGATAGATACTATTATTATTCCAAATGTTGCAGTTGAAGAAACTGGGCTTAGAGTTTTGACTCTGCCCCAAATCATTCACCTAGTAAGTATTAAAGTCAAGACTCTGACTGTATGTCAAATTTCCAAGTGTATACTCATAACGATAATGTGATATTTTTCACCTAACAAATATGATTTGATCTATTTTAAACACAAAAGAGTATATACAAGTCCCAACAGTGACTTCTACTTCTGGATATAATGAAGGTGTAACTAAGCTCAGGCTTACCTTACCACTTAAACTACAACACTAAACAAAATATATAAAATAACTGCTATTAGTTATTGAAAAACAGATGAGGCAGGATTGTGATCATGACTAAATGGAAACAAATGAGAAGAGCCCTACAATCACCCTTGATTTCTGTTTGGAGGCAATTCTTTTTTTTAATAATTAATTTTTTTTTATTTTAAAGAAGCTTTCGATTACATAAATGTTACATAAAAAAATATAAGGGATTCCCATATTCCCCACTCCTTCCCCTTCCCACACTTTTCCACATTAACAATCCTTCATTAGTGTGGTACATTTGTTACAACTGATGAACCCATATTGAAGCATTGCTACTAACCATGGACTACAGTTTACATTATAGTTTACACTTTGTCCCACACAATTTTGTAAGTTATACCAAAATATACAATGGCCTGTATCCATCACTGCAATATCATGCAGGATAAATCCAATGTCCCCCAAATGCCCCCATATTACACCTATTCTTCCTTCTCTCATTTCTCAGAACCTCTGATGGCCACTGCCTTTATATCAGTGATAAGAGTTCTTTCATTGTTAATAATAAGTCTATGGTCGAATAATAATAAGTCTACTTATGGAGGCAATTTTTTGACAGTGGTGAAAAGAGTGTGATCCCAAGCAGATCATAACAATCCTGGTGATTCATCAGAATCAGTGATTAGGGAGATTGATTGTGGGCAGAGTATATAAAAGAGATATCTATGCACAGAAAGAGTTCTAGAAATATGCATGGGGTCCCCTTGAGTCTGTTTCTGAATGCCAAGTCACACATGTCTAAAGTGAAATTCTATGAGACTAGGCAAAGAGTAAACAGGGTAAAATGAGATGAAATATTCCCATAACTCAAAATGGGTGGGAGATGTTTGTGTTCTGACCAGCAGAGTGGAGAGTCATTAAACACATGGGGCACACAGTAGAGATGCCAGATGGGTCATGCATCAGTGGTAGAACTAAACTAGTCCTGGAATAAAGGCTATTCTAAATTCACCCTAAAAAGCTTAAAAAGGGAAGTTCATCTGGACATACATATAAGGTACATAAATGTGTTCAAATGTTCATGGGGCATTGTCACAGTGGGTAGAGATTCACACAATAACTGAGATTGAATTCCTATCCTGAAGAGCTCTGTCACATTCTCTAATGTAGCAGCAACTGTCCCCCAAGTGTAGTGGCAATGACTGGTGAAGGAGGATGGTCCATTGATGGGCCCTTGATATTGATGACTATGCTTGTGAGCCTTTGCTCTTGAAATTGAAACTTAGCCTAGTGTTGTGGGGTGCCTAAGAGTTGCCTCCTGAGAGCCTCCTTGTTGCTCAAATGTGGCATTTCTCTAAGCCAAATTCAGCATATAAAGGCATTACCTTCCCCCCAGCATGGGACATGACTCCCGGGGATGAGCCTCCCTGGCACCGTGGGATTACTACCAAGCACCAACTACAATGCAACTGGAAAAAGACCTTGAATAAAAGGGGGAAAAGGTAAAGACAAATGAGTTTATATGGCTAAGAGACTTCAAAGTGAATCGGGAGGTCATCCCAGAGGTAACGCTTATACACATCTCAGCAGGACCTCATAGACTGCCAAAGTGGATACTACCTCAAATAGTGGGGCTCCTGAGGGTTCTGGAGATACCCAAGTCCTATGGTCAAGGCAGATAGCTCTGGAGTTTGGTATCTTGCCTAGGGCCCTACTTTGGAGTTTGTGCTCCTGAGAGTGACAGAGTTAGACTCAGTTATGGCTTCCCTACACATGGCTTATCTGCCCCTTCTATTTGAACCTATACTTGGTGCTGCAGTTGGTAGGAATATGTCCAAGAGACTTGAATCTTTGGGCTTTCCATGTGCCAGCTGGGCCCTGAGCCTCAGCAGAGTTGCAACATCTACTCTTCAGTTCACTAGACTCACCCAGGACAATTAACAAGGAGGTAAGGATTGACAACAACCATACCAAGGAAACAAGAAAGCCTACAACTGCAAGCAAGAGAGTCCCATCCATTGGCTGTATGGGATCAAAGCCCGCTCTCAATTAGAGGTGGAGTGGACATCACCATCCCAGAATCCTCAGGATTGGGGAATGAACTATGGACTAGAGTGGACTTACTGGTATTCTACAACAGACTTGCTGTGATTCTAGCAATGGAAGAAATTACAGCATTGGTGTGTTTTTATAAAAACTAAATCCTTCAGTCCCCCGAAGCCATGATTTCAGAAAATAATATTCCTGGTCAGATATAACCCATAAGAGGTAAACTCTGCTCACTGGGACCTACAAGACCTCTGGCAACATCATTAACTCATTTCTTCATTCAGTGAATGGTTAGACTGAGCAATCTCTATATGCCAAAGACTGGAGAAGCTGTACAGTATCTCCAGATAAAACAGACAAAAAAATCTTTGCCCCCATAGAACTTACCTTAGGTAGGGTGCTGGTGGGAGAGAAAGAGAATAAGCAATAAATACCTAGATTATAATGCATAACAGAAAGTGATAAGTGTTAAGAAGAAATATGAAACATGGTAAAAAGTTGGGGAGGGGAAAGGGTAGATTACAACCTTAAACAGGGAAATCAAGGGTAAGTCTTTCTAAAGTTCATTATCAACAAAGATTTAAAGAGGTGAGATAACATTTCATACAACAGCTGCAGGAAGAGCATTCTAGGAAGAAAGAAAAACCTATGCAAAAACCTTTGTGGAGGTATTTCTGGCATGTTTGATGAATAGTGTGGATACCAATGTGGCTACGGCTGAGCGAGCTACAGGGCAAGTAATAGGATATGAGGTAAAAGAGGGAAGCAGGTGGCTAGATCCTGTAGGCACTTACTTTGAAAGAAAAAGGAAGCCACTGCAGGGTTTTGAATAAAGGAATGACATGATATGATGTGCATTTTTTAAAGGTTCTCTCAGGATTTAGTGTTGAGAATAGATTGTAAAGGGGCTGGAATGAAAGGAGGAAAACAAGTTGGGACATTATTGAAAGAATCCAGAGAAGAGATTATGGTGACCTGGAACAGATTGGGAGAAATAGAAGTTATACAAAATAGTTTGATTCTGCATCTATTTTAAGGTAGAACATATATAAGTTTTGCTGATAGATCAGTGGGTTGCGAGAGAAAGAGTAGTCAAGGACCATTCCAAAGTTTTGTGCTGACTTGGAAGGAAAGAGTTGCAATTAATTAAGATATGAAAGACTGTATGTGGATATGTGGGGGATGGAGAAAGTAAGAGACCAAGTGTTCAATGTTGGACATGCTGGGTTTGAAATGTCTATTAGACATTCCAGAAGATTTTAAGGAGGTTGGCTATATGAGTATAAAGTTCAGAGGAAAAGGCCCCCACTGGATATATAAATTTGTAGTCATCATTATAGATTTGTTATTTAAAGCTATGGAACAGAAAGAGATACAGTAAGTGTGTATAAATAAGAGAAGCCCAAAAACTGAGCTCTCAGTCAATTTAACATTAATAGGTTGGAAAGAATAGGAATCAGTAAAGGAACAAAAATAGTGGTGGATTAATAGGAGAAAATCAAGAAAGCCAAATGATGAAAGTGTTTTAAGAAGTAATCCACACTGTCAAAAGCTGTTCTGTCCTTTCTTCGTAGGTCTGGCATGGGACAGTCTCTCACTTCATAATAACACCTATTTCTACTCAGAGAATGACTTGATAGTCAATCCAAGGGGTAGTACATAAGAAACCATCATAATGGGTTATACATGATTCTGACTCATTGTATGTGTGTGTTTGTGTGTGCATTATAGCCTAATACTTAGCAGTAGAATGGGAAAATTGAACTTTGGAGCCAGTCCTAGCCCTACCACTTCCATGCTTGTTGTGTGATCTTGGGTAAATTACTTAACTTCTCCCAGCCCGTTACTTTGTCTACACAATAGGGCTAATATCACTGCAACTATCTCATAATCTGTTAGAATTAAATGACTTTCCATATGTAATGACACTCTTCAAGAGCTTAAGAAAGGTTGATTCCCACCACATTTTGCCATATGGGGATATATACATGTCCCATTGTTTCCTCGGCTGCTGAAAATTGAATATCTTCTGCTGACAGGCCTTCCTCTGAATGGACTGATTTTATAAAGAAAAAAAATTATTCCAAATACCGATAGTTAAGAGGGGCTGATTTGACTTGTTTTGAGAAGCCTCCTTTAGGAAAAGGAAATCGTTTTTGAAAGGTTGTTGTGATACTATCTGGATGGGGATAGAGGGAATAGAAAAGAAAAAGAAAAAATTATAAATAGGTCCATTTGGAGAAACAGAAATCAAATAAACTCTTTTATTATTATAACTACAAAAGCAAATATCTTTCCTCAAACATCATCACAGTTCTTACCCTCTTTTCTTAACTCCTGACCATCCTCTTTCCACATGTTATCCCTACTCACACTTCTGCCATATAACAGGAAAAAAAATTTAAATTGCTCTTTCTATTCTAAAAGTATGAAAATCTCCACATGGAATTATTTGCTTTTTGTGTGATTTTTAGGTTTTTTGTTGTTGGGTTGAGTTGGATTTCTTTGGGCAGAAGTAGAGAAAGAAATTATAGGACAGAGAGGCTCATAAGATGAAATAGTTTGAAAGAACCCTCCTAGTAAGCTAAAGTGGTTAATTCTTTAAGACAGTTTTTTCAACCTCTTTTTACTTGGTTTATTCAGTACACTTCCCTGCTTACACCAATTGAGATGTGTAATCGAAAGAAATAAGAATGGAAGAAAGTGCATTGAAAGAAAGTGCATTGAAAATATTTTATGGTATGTTGTCCAATCACAGGCAAATCTTTGCTATGTTACAAGATAAATAAGCTTCAAAAATCACATGTATTCTGCAGCCCTATCTGTTGCAGTTTGAAACTCAAGCTTAATTGTGCTTAACAGCTTACAGACTCCTACATATCCCAACTGCTTACCCAAGCACATAGTTTCTTTTTTGACCCCAAGATCACATAGCTTTCTATTTATTCAGACTTAGAGAACTCTATAGTGCTTAGCAGGGGTCACTGAAGTTGTAATCCCACCTTTCCTTGCCTTACCTACGTTATAAATCCAAGGTATCTTTGGAGATGAATGGGTATGAAGTTATCTGACTTAGCTTGTCCATACAGGCACCTGGGGAATTTCTCCTGATAATACAATAAGAACAAAGGTGTCCCATAAGTACAATGGACATATGCAAAGGTATGCTCCTCCATTCTTATTTTTTTCCAACCAACATATACCACTACTTTCAAAATACCAAAGAAGGGACAAAACAGAGATACCTACAGAGGGAATGAACTTGGAGAGACATTAGAAAAATAACAATTCATCAAGATAAGAGAAAAAAAGCACATATTCCAGCAGAATGATAAAATTCCTTAACAGGATACAGGCTGAAGACATTTAGCATAAGCCAAGGAAATGCCTTGGATTGCCAAATGCCAAATAGCATCATAATTATCAAGCTTATTGATTACTATCAAACTTTTTCATATGGTGTCTAGGAATTTATACTCTAGTAACACCACTGAGGTAGAGAAAGAGAAAGAAAACACAGGCAAATAGCCACTTAGAATATAAGAGCACTTTTATGATACAGTTGTCAAGAAACCCTCTGCTTAAAGTAAATGCATTATACCACAGACCAAGGAATATGACTTTGTCTCTGATAGTCCACTCCGTAGGTCCAAAATTCCACAATAATATTGGTAGTGTGGCTACCTGGATGAGCTGAACTATTCAGTTTTACAATGACACACCTACCCACACACACAATAGCATCCTAGATAAGTCAGGTCCAAAAAGCCCCTATGGTATCAGAGAGAATGGGAATTTTGGATCTGAATTATCTAACCTGGACCAGATTTGTTGTTCCACTGAACTATGATATAAACTGTCTAGACACATTTATTTAGTTTACTTTAAAGTTAAAAACAGAAATTAAAATCAGAAAACGGCAATTCAAATGAGGTTAAAATAATTAGCGTGGATGTTTTCAACTGAAAAATACAAATACATTTAATCCAGTGAAAACTTGCAGAAAGAAGAGAATAAAGGGACCATCATTCAACAATAAGTTGCAAAAATTAAGTTGCATGTACCAGCAAAAGCCAGGAGAGTAACTTTGTGACTGGATTTTGAGGGTGCTTGATATCAGGGGCCAGAATGTAAGACTGGGTTGGGCGAGCAAGAATTCACTGATTTGAACTCACTTTCTTAGACCCAGGGTTTAAAACCCCAGCAAAGACCCCAGATTATGGGGCAAAATCACTGCCAGAATGGCTCTGAGAAGCCTGATAAAAGCAATGACCAAGACACAGAAAAGTGAAAATGCCCAAGTTGCCTTGGCAGGTGATAGAGGAAACAATAAAGAGGCTGAGAGATGTGGGCAAAGTCAGGACTAGTGTGAAGCAAGAGAGGTGCCTAGGAGGCAAAATTTAAGGAGGCACTCACTCTCAGGGTCATGCAAAAGAGACTCTTGACTCATCCTTGCCCTGGACCTAGAAGGAGACTGTTGGAATGCATATATTTCATAAAACCAGAAGATTGTGATCCACAGGAGGGCTCAGAAGGCACATATTTCACCAAGGCTATTGGGGCTGCACTAGTAATAGGGACACCAGCACCACTAAGGAATTCAGTGGTGACTCCTCTCTGCAGGCCAGGCCAGGGTTACTGGTGACTAGTGGGAGAGGCTGTAACAGGTCTGGGCACACTAATATTCATGGAACTATGGAGTCCCCAAAGTAACAGAGGCCAGGTGACAGCATTTACCTGCCAGAAGCCAAGAGCTACAATTAACTATAATGACTTGTCAGAACAAAGCAGAGTAGCCAAGGAAGTCTGACCCACAGGGAGCTGTGGAGATGGTTGATAGAGCATGGTTTCCCTATGAGCAAAGTGGAAGGGCATCCAGCAAGGGTGCTACTTAGCATCTTAAAAAAAAAAAAAAAAAAAAAAAAAATGGCAAGAATGGGAGAACAGAAGGCCAAGGGCAATCACTCTTATAACATCATGATCCCTTGATCATTTCCCAAACCTGTGTAAATTTTCAGATCCAGAACCCATGGACTAAATACCCCAGCAAGTATATTCTATAATCATTCTGCCAGTCCTACCCCAAAGGGACCTATGGTCATTTACTTGTGTTATTGTACACTGCAGACATTTCAATGACTATTGTATACAAGGTCTGAGTCGACATTGATATGCAAAGACCTAAGTGACATCATGGCCCCCCTGGTAGAGTGGAGATTATAGAGGCCAGTGGAGTACCGACTAAAGTCCAGCTCACAATGGACCCACAGGCTTTGCAGATTATGCAGTGGTCATTTCTCCAGGCCCCAAGTGTATAATTGGAATGGATATGCTTGGCAATTGAGTAACCTTCATGGGTAGACATATAATTCAGACCTGATAAATCCAAACAGTTCATCTCCTTGACCATGGCAATTGGTTCAGGAATGGTCATGTAATCCAAGTTGATCCAGTGATACTCAACCCTACAGATTTTACTGAACTGTGAAAGAGGAGAAGTTCTCTTTGCTGAGGTTGCTAAGCTTTGTAAGATGAAAAGCTGGAACCAACAGGGCCCGCCACATGGACTAAGCCAGTCAGAGAATAAGCCATTGCAAAGGAAAGAGCAAAAAGATGGAGAGACTTGAGTTTCTGATGACATCATTTGTGCCCCTGGATCCAACTGTTCCTGAAGCTAATATATTCCCTGGACTTTTCAGTTATGTGAACCAATAAATTCCTTTTTTTGCCAAATCACTTTGAGTTGGGTTTCTATTACTTCTAAAATATTATCTACCAATATCAAAACTTGACAGATCCAAATATTTATTAAACTAGCAGTCATGAGACACTGAAGTTTTTCAACATCAGGTCTCATCACGGACATCACTGGAAACTATTTTCTAGACCAGGAGACCAAATGAAACAGGAACTGATTGAATGTTTGTTACTACGGAAGTATAAAAATTAATTATCTGGTAGGAAAAAATAGAAGACAACCTAAATCGGTAAATGATTGTTTAAATAAGATAAAGTTCTGCCGTAGAAGAAATTCTATATATCCATTAAAGTGAATGAAATACATTTACTGTGTGTGGATATGAAAAAATGGTCATGATATATTATTAAGTGAAACAAGCCATTGATAAAAAAAAGTGTATATTCTAATGCCATTTGAAAATATATGTATATATGTTTATAAATGGATATTAAATCTAGTAACGGCTTCAGGGAGTGGAGAGTACATGACACTTTCAACTGTATACATTTCTGTATTATTTGAGTATTTTACACTATCTACATTACTTAAAAAATAAAGAATTTTTTAAAAAAAATTTTTAAAGCCTACTAAAAAAGCATCTATTATAGAAGAGGCACTGGACAATCAAGAAGGCAAAATGACTTACCCATTTGACATTAGCTAGCCTTTGCATTTGCCACCCAGAAACTGGAATTATAGTCACATAAATGTCTCTGTGGTGGCAGAAATGGGGGTATATATAGGTACAACAGTATGAACTTTCATTTACCATGGCAAATCTAGTTACTATTGCTTATGAACGTCCAATCTGTCACCAAGAGAGGCCAACACTGAACTTCCAATATAGCACTGTTCCTGGTGACAAATTGACTACATTGGCATCCCTTCTGTCTTGGGAGAGGCAGCAGCTTGTCCTCACAAAGATACATTCCAATTCCAGATATGGGTTTGCCTTTCCTACACATAGACTTCAGCAAGAAGTCTTCAGCAAGAATTCAGGGCCTTAAGGAAAGTCTTATTCACAGGCATGGAATTCCACACAATATAGCATCCACATGGGGACTATTTCACAATGAAGATGCGGGAGCTGGCCATGACCATTGTGAGGCACTGGTTGTATCATATACTGGACCATTCAAAAGCAGCCAGTATCATAAAACACTGGAATAGCCTTCTAAAAATGTAGCTAAATCACAAGCTCTAAGGCAAAGGGAAGGATTTTTCCTTCAGGATGCAGCATATGCATTCAATCAGAGACCTCTATATAGTATTATGTCCCCAGCAGAAAGAATGCAGGGGTTTGGGAAGGAAGCAGGAGTTGCACTTACCACATTCTCCAAAATCTTCTGTGCTTCCCCCTCTAGCAACTCTGGGTTCTGCAGAGTTGGGAAAAGGCATATACTCTTGTCAGGTGATATAGGAAGGGTGCTGTTTGACACAAGCCATGGCTGCCCCCAGGGCACTTTAGACTCCTTGTGTCCAGGGACAAGGATGCAAGAAGATGAATCCTCATTGTGGCAGGGGTAATCCACACTGATCAGCAGGAGGAGATTGGGTGGTTTTTATACAATGTGGGCAGGGAGGAATACATGTGGAACCCAAGAAACCTACTTGCATGGCTCCTGGTTCTCCCTTGACACCTTGTAACCATGAACAAACATGTTCAGTAACCTTGGTCTGAGAAACATATGATTACCAAGGACTCATAGCACTCCAGAATAAGGTTTGGGTCACACCACCATGTAAGCCATCTGGCAATATGATAGCTAAGGAGTAGATAATTTAGAATGGATAAGGGAAGAAGGCGAAGTTGACTACAAGTTGGGGCCCTGAGATCAACTCTAGCAACAGGGGCTGCAGTTCATCCCATTAATCTCCCTCTTCTAAGTTTCTCCTCAGGATGAGAGATCCAATGAATCACGGAGTAGTTGCATCCCAAACCTGTGTGAAGTAGATCTGTGTGGCATAAGGAATGGACTGTGGTGGCCATGGAAATGTGACACTAAGATCCCCTGCTTTGGGATCATAATTGACTGACAGCATCAGACCCTACCCTTCGGTACACACTACTCTGTTTTCTTCAAGGTTATGCTTTTCATGGGTGCTCTTGGCTGGAGGTATTAAGGCAGAGGTATTAAGGCAGGCCCATTTCAGGAATGTGACTTTGACTTGAGGTCTCTCCATTGGCCTAGTTGAACCGTCCTTGGAACTGTGCTGTAGTCTGAGACTTCTCTTATTCAATTCTCCTCCCTTCCCTCTCTTCTTCATGTTCTGAAGGGTCTCCTACCTTCCCCTGATCCCTCCCCTAGTAAAACTCTTTTCCTGGAGGACCTGATCTAATATACTCTGGAAACCTAAAGGATTATGGGAAAAAGGATATACATTTATGTTGGCAATCAGAATGTTTTTTAAGACAGAAAATTATACAAGGGGATCAGAGACTTATTTCTTTATTTTTACTGTAATGGGGGTAATGTTAAGGGAAGCAGCATCTAAAGATGATTAAGAAAATAAACCTGGAGTAAAAATGACTTTGTATCTAAAAATTTGCATAAAACATAGCTAGGGCACAAAAGGGCTGATCTAGCCTTAGTACCAAGGTAAAAGAGGGCCTACTATATTGTATCTTCTGTGTTTGTGTCACTGACACAAGTGGGATCTGCCCAGAGCTGATCTTACTTGTATTCCTAACTTGTCTAAAAATATTTAGAGATTGTCATTTCTAAATCAGCATTTTTGGTTTGGGTCTTGGTGAAAGAAACACCTTTAATTTTCTAGTTTCCATTCATTTGCTGTTCACATGGCTATTGATACGTGCAGCCTCACCTACAGAATAATAAATGGTTCCCCAGTTCTGATGGAGTAAAGCTAGGTTAGAAGCCATAGTTTGGTGGACTCTGGTTAGATAAGTCAGGTTCAGCCAGTTTTGTGGTTGACTTAACCTAAAATAAAGAGCAATGATCCATTCATTTTCCAGACATGTCCCAGATTGTAAGAGTAGTCCAAAGTCAACTTGGATCCATGAAAGGTGTGGTTTTCTGGGAATCACACAGGATCCTAGAATTATTCTTACTCTTGGTGACTAATGGACAAACTATGTCATGTCTCTAGGCCTTCATTTTCTAACAGATAACATCAACTTTCCCTTTAAGAAGATTCTGGTGTTTTATATGTGTATATACATGGAATGCCTTGAAATCCTTTGTGCTTAGGAAATGAAAGTTCTAATGTGCACCATTTTTAACTTTAAGGCCAAAGAAATTGATCAACTTAGGTATTTTCAACTTAATCAATCTGATCTATTCTGAAATCTCTTTGAGTGCACATTGTATTGGCACATTTATTTTTCAAGGGTGTGGACTGTGCCTATTATATCTTGGGCAGCAATATATAGTACATATCATATCAACTTGCAGGAAGCAATGTGGCAGAGTGAAGGGAGTAACTGACTGAGAATCCAGAGACCAGGGTGCTAGTTCCAGCTCTGCTTCTTCCACAAATCACTTCTTTCACAAATCACTCAGCTTTAATTTTCTCATCTTTGAACGAGAACATTGGTGTTAATCATCTCTAAAATAACATGCACATTTTTAAAAAACCTATCATAATTTGTCAAGTTGTTACTCTTTTTATGTTGCTCTAATGATGAGCCACTTTAAAAAAAATAAAAAAAAAGAAATATGGAGGCATTTATAAGTAAACACTTCTATTTTATTTTTCTCAAAATATGTACTGCTTTTTAAAAGGCATTGCGGTATGTATAGTTCAAAGAGCATTATACCTAGGAACCAAGGTGGCGCAGGTGGTAGAACACCCCCCCCCCCCAAATCGGAGGTCTCCAGGATCGAATCCTGGTGAAGACTGGAGGAGAAGGATGAGAAGAGATGGCAGGAAACAGACACAGAGAATTGCCCAGCGAATGGACACAAAACAGCAAATGGGGAAGGGGGGGGGGTTAAAATGGATAAAGTAAATAAATAAATCTTAAAAAAAAGAGCATTATACCTGAGTTCTAATAATAATTGCTCCACTAAGTACTTTTGGGGACCATGGGTAACTCATTTCACTTTTGTTGATTTTGTTTGCTTATCTGTAAAATTAGGGTGTTAGATTGGACTAATTCTAAAGACGCCTCTTAATCCAAAATCCATTCCAGTCCTAATAGTCTATGGTTCTTCAGGTGACATTTTAAAATGTCTACTTTTTTTCCTTCTGATTACAGAGGTAATACCTGCCCAAAGAATACTCAAACATATTAAGTAAAAATTGAGAGTCTATCATAATGCTATCCTTAGAGATTATTGTTATCAGCTTGGTATATAGTCTAAGTTTTCTATGATATACTAACATAGTATTATTGTTATTACTATTATTTTACAAAATTGAGTTCATATAAGACATACTTTTATGCTACTTGCCTTTTCATTTAATAGTATATCATGAATATCTTTCAATTGAACACATGTAACTCTTTTTCATGACTCTATTCCTTTGAATGAATATATCTACTTTATTTACCTTCTATTGATAAATATTTAAATAAAATTTAAAATTTTATAAGAGGCATTCTGGATCATATATAGGCATTTTTAATTTATCTATTTTTATACAACTTTGGAAGTATTTCTTCAATGTAAGTTCCTAAAAATATGCCAACATGCTCTCCAAAGAAATGTTATCAATGTATATTCCCTCAAAAAATGTATGAGTTAAAAACACTAGGTGGTGCTAAGCATGCTAATTCAGGTTTATTGTGTGACAAGAATTTGGGAGGCTTATCTAGTTTGGATCTTGTCCCAAAATGAATCTAAATTATTGCTGAAATAAAGGATATACCTTTAATTAAAGTCTGGCCTGGTTCTCCATCAGACATATTCAGTCCCAGAAAGCAGAACTAGTGTATGGAAACAACAGGCAGATAAGTTCTGGCTCAATAGAAGGATGAAACTTTCTGGCAATCAGAATTTTCCCATAAAAGAGTGCATTTATTATTTATTATTAGTGACTACTAATGGTGATCAACCGAAGACTAGGTGACCTTTTGTTAAATAAGTAATAGGACCTAATGACCTGTAAAGTTGCCTTCAGATTCTAAGACTCAAGACAACCAGAACTGAAAGGCAAGAATTATCTGAGCCTTTGAGGCAAAGGTAAGAGCTGAAGTAATTATGTAATCCAAAAGTAAATCAAACAAAAACACATTTGCTCCGTTTGTCTAAGAAATTGCATATGTGTTTCACTTCACCTGTGGGTCTCTACAGATGAGAAACCCCTGAATACTCAAGAACATGATGACTTCTATGGCCCCAAGCTTGAGTTCACATTTCCTCTGACAAAAGGGCTACAGAAACAAGAGAAAGCAAAGAGAGAAAAGGTCTACAGGACAGCCTGGGTTGAATTGTACCTGTTTATGAAGAAAAGTGCCAACTAGACCACATGTATTAAGGGGGAAAATACCATAAAGATATTTCCCAAAGAAATCCCTGAGCCAAAACCCTTTCTTAGGCAAAAATATCATCTTAGGGCACATTCCTCTCTAGTCATGCATGCATGAGCAGACTGCTTCCTGTTGAAAGCTCATTCTGAATAAGAATTGCAGTCCACATGGCAAACCTAGCTTTCCATGAAAGCACAAGACAAAGTGAACAAAATAATCCTCACTTTCAGTGGCATTTCTTTATTTTAGGTAGGATATAGAATGTTCAGGGAACAGAAATCCTTTGAGAAATTCTGGCCCTTTGAAATATAGTTGAATGTAAATTTTGAAATACCAGTTAAACTTGGCCAAAATCTTTTAAATCTCTTTTTTTTAACTTAGTGAGGAGATTTTAGTGGCTCAGGAACTTAAAAAATAATCAATCAATTATTTCTTTACAAGGTTCCCAACCTGACTTTGAGTATAAACCATTACCTTTTACCTTATGATCAAAATGTATCCCTGAACAAGTAAAACTGGTAATGCCACAAGGGCATACATGATACCACTCCTACAAGGAGGAGGCTAACCCATTTGATGCCTAATTTTAACCTTAGACATTAATTCCTTTATTTTTATCACCTTCAGTAAGAATTCTGCATCCTGACATAGAATGTATATTTGGACTTATTTTTAGGTTGAAACAAATGAAACGTCCAATTTTGGACAACTTTTAAGAACAGCAATTTCATATCGTTCAGCCTGACCAAGGTCTCATCACTCTAGACCTCAGTTTCTTTATCTGTAAGTTGGGACATTCAACAAGATGAACACAAAGGTCTAGTAGTCTATGATTCTAAAATTTACAGGGTCATGTTCATACACAGGCTTTTATGTGTAAGTTTATGTATATGTTATATGTGGGGTTTTTTTAATGTTTTTATATTTCTATGAGCTTATTCAGCTATTTAACTATTTGGGGGGGGGGGTGTTGAATTCCTTGAGCTTTAAGTCAAATTTAACTCTGTGTGTATTAAATGCATGGTCATGTACAGGAATTCTAAGAGGAATGCTCCATAATTACAGTCATAACTTTTTTCCAACACCCTCTGGAGCCCGGGCCTAAGTCTATAAATGAGAAGGGAACATATCGTGCCACATAAGTTTCACAACTCCTTTTGGGTTCTTGCTTCATTATAAAGGGTAATTTATGAAATTATAAATGTGCCAGATTCTCCCAGAGTAGCTGTTCACTCTTGTAAATGATAAACTACTAAAAGTGCATTAACCCTTTCAGACAATCATGCATTCTGCAAACATTGCCTGGGTGTTTATTATATGTGAGGCACTG
Source organism: Tolypeutes matacus (assembly GCA_026826555.1). Lineage (NCBI taxonomy): Eukaryota > Metazoa > Chordata > Mammalia > Cingulata > Chlamyphoridae > Tolypeutes > Tolypeutes matacus. The sequence goes on from JAKSZT010053813.1 coordinate 14,071,666, forward strand.
GGCTAGGGCGATATAGAAATAAAGAGTTCCTATTTTCAAAGATCTCACAGTCTATTGGTCAAAATACTAAGGACGTAGAGTGGCAAGAGAGAGGCAATGGGGGGCTTACTTCACAAAGAAAGCGACATCTTAATTGGAATTTAAAGAATTAGAAGGTATTCATCAGGGGCAGAGAGAATGGATACTACAGGTCAGGTGATCACCATGCGCAGAATATGAAGATCTCAAAGGATATTCTATATTCAGAGAAAGGTGAGAAATCTCTAGAAATAAGACAGGAAAGGTAGAATGGGGCAAGTTTTTTAAGTCCTAAAGGCCACACTAAAGAATATGAATTTTATTTTATTTTATTTTTATTTATTTATTTTTTTAAGATTTATTTATTTATTTATCCATTTATCCCCCCCTTGCTGCTTGCGCTCGCTGGGTCAGCTAACCACGCCGTGCGGGCGGGCTTGCCTTCACCAGGAGGCCCCGGGAACCGAACCCGGGGCCTCCCATATGGTAAACGGGAGCCCTACTGATTGAGCCACAGCCGCTTCCCTGAATTTTATTTTTATGTAACGGAGAACTATTAGGGGGAAGGAGAGTAAAACAAGAGAGAAACATGACCAAATTTGAAAGATTATCTATTGAATGACAGTGTGGAGGATAGTTTGAAAGGAGATAAGTTGACGTCATCAAGATCAGTTAAAAGGACAATCCAATAGTGTGGAAAAGAGATAAAGTCTAAATTTAATGGAGTTCCACTGACTAGCACCCAGAAACATAAAATCACTCATATGTAGCATTCAATCCCAAGTTTTATCTAATCACTAATTGATCAATCGCAAACTATATAATGCTTCCAAAACTTGTTTAACTGATTTTTTCCCCAACAAATTCACTAGTTTTTGTGGCAGAGTATAGTAATAATTAACTGTTCATTAATTATCATAAAATCATTTTATGCTGGTGAGACAAAAGGACAAATTTTTTAGTTTTCTGAAGGATTTTATGATAAAATGGATGCCCAAAGGGCATTTGTTATTGGTGAGAAAAAAATCTGATATTACAATTAAGTGCTCCTGTTTGCATGGTACATTAACTCAATACAGTAAGTTGTAATTTTTTATGTAGAGAGAAAACTTCAGGGATAATATAACAGTAAAGAAACAAAAACTTGGGAGTTTATTTGGAATCTTTCAGGTAACTCTTTGCAGCAACAGAGCCATTTTCCTATGTTTTGCTTAGATGACTTTAAAGATTGGTTTTTCTTATTTGGAACACATGTAAGAGGCTGGCCACAAGCAAGCTAGGGTATGGCAAACCTGGAAGTCAGCATTTGCTTCAGATAATCCACAAATGAATTATGCACATGCCAAAAATAAAATTTTATTCTCAATTTCTAGATATAAGAAAATGGATAACAATCAACAGTTATGTTTGATGGTATTCTCATTCTAGTTATAAGACTTTGTATAGGATGGAAGGAATTAGGTAGTCAAATGAAGAGTGAATTATCTGCACTCCCACCAACTACAGGTCAAAGAGAAATATTTCTCATGATATAAGACAGGCCTGAGTGAGAGAGAGCCCCTGGGGGTCTTAGATACTGCCAAGAAAAGACTAGAGATGGATTCCAAAGAGATGACAATAGAGATGGATGCCAAGGAAATGAGTAAAAAAGGGTTCAGGGCCACAGTACTAAATTATAGCACAGTAAAATAAAAAGGAAAAAAGGAGTACCTACATAGGAGGGTCAGAAGATTTTGAATAATGTAAAAAGTTTATCTTTTCCCTCATGTAATAGTGTCTTTGGCTGAGCAAAAGTTTTAGATTTTTGGTGCAGCCCAAATTGTAGTTTCTTTTATAGATCAGGCTTCCACATGTCTAAGAACTCTTTGTCTAACCCCAGGTCATGAATATTATTTCTGATGTTTTCATCTAAATGTTTTATGGTTTTATTTTTACATTTTACATTTAGATCTATGGTCCATTTTGATTTAATTTATGTATAAGGTATGAGATTCAGCTCAAAGTTAATTTTTGCAAATGGATATCCAATTGTTCATCTTTATCAAAAACCAATTGGATTGTATTGAAAGTTTTTGCTAGAACAATTAGGCAAGAAAAAGAAATAAAATGCATCCAGAATGGAATGGAAGAAATAAAAGTATCACTATGTTCAGATGATATGACCCTATGTACAGAAAATCCTGAAAAATCACAACAAAGCTCTAGAGCTAATAAATGAATTCAGCAAAGTGACCAGGTACAAGATCAACACCCAAAAATTAGTAGTGTTTCTATACACAAGCAATGAACAATCAGAACAAGAAATCAAGCAAAAAATTCCATTCACAATATCAGCTAAAAGAATCAAATATCTAGGAATAAATCTAACCAAGGATGTAAAGGACTTGTACACAGAAAACTACAAAACATTGCTACAAGAAATCAAAGAAATTCTAAGTAAATGAGGGACTTTCATGTTCATGAAATGGAATACTAAATAGCATTAAGATGTCAATACTACCCAAAGCAATTTATAGATTCAATGCAATCCCAATTAAAATTCCAGCAAACTTCTTTGCAGAAATGGATAATCTAATCATCATATTTATGTGGGAGGGTAAGGGGACTCAAATAGCTAAAGCCATCTTGAAAAAGAAAACTGAAGTTGGAGGACTCACACTTTCTGGTTTTAAAACTTATTACAAAGCCACAATAATTGAAACAATATGGTACTGGCACAAGAACAGACATATAGACAAATGGAATAGAATTGAAAACTCAGAAATCAACCTTCACGTTTATAGCCAACTAATTTTTGACAAGGGGACAAAGACCACTCAATTGGAAGGAATAATCTCTTCAACAAATGGTGCTAGGAAAACTGAATCTCCATTTGCAAAAAAAAAAGGAGAACCCCTAATTCACACCGTATTCAAAAGTCAATTCAAAATGAATCAAAAACCTTAAGATAGATAGAACTCTCGAACTCTTAGAAGAAAAGTTAAGCATCTTCAGGACCTTGTGTTAGACAATAATTTCTCAGACTTTACACCCAAAGCACAAGCAACAAAAGGAAAAATAGCTAAGTGGGACCTCTTCAAAGTTAAATTCAAAATTAAAAACTTTGTACTTCAGAGGACCTTTTTTTCTAAGGTTTATCTTATTTATTTCACACACACCCTCATTTGGACTCACTGTCTGTTCTCTGTGTCTGTTCATTTATATGCTCTCTGTGTATGCAAGTCCTCTTTTTAGGAGGCACCAAGAACCGAATCCAGGACCTCCCATGTGGGAGGGAGGTGCCCAATTGCTTGAGCCACCTCTGCTCCCTGTTTGTTGTGGCTCTCATTGTATTTCCTCATTGCGTCATCCTGTCATGTCATCTCATTGTGTCAGCTCACTGCGCCAGCCCGTTGCATCAGCTCACTCTCTTGCTCATCTTCTTTAGGAGGCACTGGGAACCAAACCTGGGACTTCCCATGTGGTAGGCTGGCACCCAAGTGCTTGAGACACATCCGCTTCCCCCTCAGAGGACTTTATCATGAAAGTAAATTGACAACCTACACAAGGGGAGAAAATATTTGGAAACCACATATCTGATAAAGGTTTAATATCCAGAATATATAAAGAAAGCCTTCCACTTAATAAAAAAAACAAACACTCCAATTTAAAAATGGGCAAAAGACTTGAGGCGACTCATCCTGTAGCATGCCTGCAATCTATGTCTTGGATTGTGTACAATCCAAGACAAAGAGGTGGTCATGGTAGCACACCTCTTTTCTTGTTTCTTAATAAACTCTTTACTCCATTGCCTACCCTATGGTGTGTCCTTAAATTCTTTTATGCAACATAGCCAAGAACCTAGAAGCCCAGAACCCACAGTGTTCCACTAACATATTTGGCGAGTCAAGCCAGGAGACAAAGAGGCAAGTAATGCTCTTGACCCCCACTGAAGATTACTCATGCTTAGAAACTTGTAAATCAGATTTGGGGTTTGCCTTTTACAAATATGATAACAGTGAAAGGATCAATGGTGCTGCAGCATGCTGCCTGTGTGATGGACATAATAAGTGGGACAATAATTACCAGAATAATAGTCAACCAACAGCATAAAAGAACTCAAGGAAGAATGCTGTTTCCCATCAATTTTGGGAGGATGCAGCCTCTGAAGCACCTTGCCTTTCTCACTCTCATGGTCCAAATCAATGCCTTCTATAACAAGATATTAGCCATGCAGGGATTTCCAACCACAGTGCCAGACCCATCTTCCCTCAACCTCAATAGAATAGCCAGAGGGTTTTACACTGTCAGGCAGGGCCTATGCCCCCTGACCAGCAGGAAGCAGCTACAGAGTAATGGCCACCACCCCCAGCTCCCCCTTAAGAATAAGGGTGTATACTCTCTGAGGTGGGAGTTGAGGGAGATTAGTATAGAGATAAGAGGAAAGACCCAACAGACCTGGCAGAGAACATGGCTGTAAGACCCTGCCTGGAAACCCCCTGCTATTAAGAAAGTCAGAAAGACTCCACCTAGACCCTGGCCACAAGATCCCATTTGGAACTCTTTCTGGGATCAAAGGAAAACCCTCGATACCTCCAAACAAAAGGCCTCCTCATTGGGCCCCTGAGAAGCTAACAGGTGGGGCAACCAAGCAGAACAGCAAACAGCTGGGGCCCCTCCGCAACATTAGGAAGGGGAGGAGGAAAGGTCTTAAAAAGGCCTAACCTGGGGCCCCATGTGCACAACTTATCCTGAAGCATGCCTGCAATCCATGTCTCAGATTGTATACTTATCTCTTCTTATTTCTTAATAAAATCTTTACTCCCTTGCCTACAAAAAAAAAAGGCGTGAACAGACATCTCTCCAAAGAAGATAAGCAAATAGCCAGAAAGCACATGAAAAAATGCTCAGCATCATCAGGGAAATACAAATAAAAAACCACAATGAAATACCATTTCACACCCATTGGAATGACTGCTATTTAAAAATGGAAAATAATAGGTTTTGGAGAGGATGCAGAGAAATATAAACACTCATTCTTTGCTGGTGGCAGTGTAAAGTGATGCAGCCACCATGGAAAACAGTTTGGCAGATCCTCAGAAAGCTAAGTATAGAACTACCGTATGACCCAACAATATCTGCTGGGTCTCAAGCAGATATTGGCACACTAGTGTTCATAGCAGCATTATTCATAATTGCCAAAAGATGGAAACAACCCAAGTGTCCATCAACTGATGAATGGATAATAAAATATGGCATATACATACAATGGAATATTATTCAGCCATAAATTGGAATGAAGTCCTGATGCATGGACAACATGGATGAACCTTGAAGACATCATGTTGAGTGTAATAATCCAGACACAAAAGGACAAATATTGTATGATCTCACTGATTAGAAACAATTAGAATAAGCAAACTCATAGAGTCAGAATTTAGAATATAGGTTACCAGGGTCAGGGTGGGGATAGGGATTAGGCAGTTACAGCTTAAAATGTACAAGGTTCCTATTTGGAGTTATAGAAATGTTTAGGTAATGGATGGTGGTCATGGTAGCACAACATTGTGAATGCAATTAACAACACTGAAATATGTACCTGAATATGATTAAAAGGGGAAATGTTAGATTGTATATTTGGTAACAGAATAAAAAATTTTTTTCTTAAATCCATGGAACTCCATTATACAAACAGTGAATCCTAAATTAAACCATGGATTTTAATTAATAGTACTATTATAAAAATGTGCAATTGTAAACAAATGATCCATACCAATGCAAGGTGTTGGTGATGGGATGGTGTATGGGAATCCTGTATTTTGTGCATGATTGTTTAGTAAACCCCCAACTTCTATAATAAAAGAGGCAAAAAACCAATTGGCTATATTTGTGTAGGCCGGTTTCTGGACTCTACTCTGTACCACTGATCTGCATGTCTATCCCTTCACCAATACCACACTGTCTTGGTTACTGTAGCTTTCTAGCAAGTCTTAACATCTGATAATATGAGTCCTCCAACTTTATTCTTCTTTTCAATAATTGTTTTGCTATTCTAGTTCTTTTGACTTCCCATATAAATTTTAAAATTGGCTTGTCTGTGTATATAAATGTTTTTTCCTGCTTTTTAGATTAAAATTGTACTAATTTTATAAATCAAATTGGGGAGAACTAACATATTTACTAGATCTTCCAATCCATGAATGTGGTATGTCTGTCCATTTATTTTTTATTTATTTCACATGTTTTGTAGTTTTCCATATTCAGATACTGTACATATTTTGACAAATTTATACCTAAGTATTTCCTTTTTTAGCCATTATAAATGTTTTCTTTTTCATAATTTCAGTTTCCAATTGTTCGTTGCTAGTATATAGAAACATAATTGAATTTTATGTTAACTTTGTGACCTTTCTAAAACTCACCCATTAGTTCTAGGAATTTGGTGGGGGTGGGGTTGGTAGATTCCTTAGGATTTTGTAAGTAAACAATCATGTTTTCTGATAAAAACAGTTTCATTTCTTCTTTTCCACTTGGTTTACATTTTATTACTTTTTCTTGCCTTAATGCACTAGTTAGGACTTCTAATATGATGCTGAATAAGAGGGGTGAGAGTGGACATCCTTGCCTTGTTCACAATCTTAGGGGAACATATTATATTTTCATCAAGCATGATGTTAGCTGTAGGTTTTTTGTAAATTCCCCTCATCAGGTTTAAAAAGTTCCTTTCTTTTCCTAGTTTGCTGAGATTTTTTTTTAATCATGAATGAATGTTGAATTTTGTCAAATACTTTTTCTGCATCAATTGATAGGATCATGTGTTTTTTTCTTCTTTGATTGTTCATGTAGTGGACTGTATTGATCAATTTTCAAATATTGAACAAGACTAACATTTCTGGAATAAAATCCACTTGCTCATGGTGTCTTACTCTTTTTTATATATCGCCAGATTTGATTTGCTAGTATTTTGTTTGGAATTTTTGTATTTATGTTCATGGGAAATATTTTATTGGACTGTATTAGTCTTGTTTTGATATTAAGGTAATACTTGCCTCATAGAAAGAGTTGGGAAGTACTCCTTCCTCTTCTATTTTCTGGAAGTGAAAGTGTGGAATTGGTGTTATTTCTTCTTTAAATGTTTGGTAGAATGTACCATTGAAACCACTTGGTTCTGGAGATTTCTTTTTGAGAAGACATTTAACTAAAATTTAATGTCTTTACACAGGACAAGTCATACTATGTATATCATTTTGGGTTAAGTATCAGTGTTTTCCAGTTTTTGAGATATGGATGCGTTTCATCAAACTTGACATTTTATGTGTGTAGAGTTGTTCATAGTACCCCATTATTATCCTTTTATTATATGCAGGGACTTCAAGGATATCCCCTCTTTCATTCCTGATACTGAGAACTTGTGCTTTCTCTCTTTTTATTTGTCAGTCTGATTATACCCTTTTTCATTTTATTATCTTTTCAAAAAACCATCTTTTGTTTTATTTTTTATTGCTATTTTAAATTCTGTATTTCATTTATTTCTGCTCTAATTTTTATTATTTTCCTCCTTCTGCTTGCTTTGATTTCAGTTTGCTGGTCTTTTTCTACTTCCTCCATGTGATTAGGTCTCTGATTTGAACTATTTCTTCTTGAAAATTATAAGCATTTAGGGCTATACATTTCTCTCAGAGCATTGTCCTCAATGCATCTCATAGATTTTGAAATGTTTTGTTCTCATTTTCATTCATCTCAAGATATTTCCTAATTTCCCTGTGATTTCTTCTTTTGCTCATTGATTGTTTAAGGGTGTGTTGTTTAACTTCCATGTAGATTTTCCAGTTCTCTGTTATTGATCTCTAGCATCATTCCATTGTGGTCAGAGAAGATGCTTTGTATAATTTTTATCATTTTAAATGTATTGAGACTTGTTTTATGATCTAACATTGTGGTCTACCATGAAGAATGGCCCTTGTGCACTTAAGGAGAATTCATATCCTGCTGTGTTGTGGGGGCATTGTTCTATATGTGTCTGTTAGGTCTAGTTCATTTATCATATTGTTTAAGTTCCCTGCTTCTTTTCTGAACTCCTGTCTAGATGTTCTATTCAATGATGAAAGTGGTGTATTGAGTATCCAACTATTATTGTAGAGGTGGCTATTTCTCCTTTCAATTTTGTCAGTGTTTGCCTCATGTACTTTGGAAAGCTGTGGTTAGGTGCATAAATGTTTATGATTGTTATTACTTCTTGGTGGATTGATCCTTTTATGAACTAACATTAATCTTCCTAGACTACCCCTTTTAGCCACAATCAAATTTATAAATCAGCAGTGTTAGTTATACTCATTATAATGTGCTACCATCAACTCTATCCATTACCACATATTTATAACCAACTTTATTAAACATTCTACATACATTCAGTATCAGTTCCCCCTTCTCAACCCACATTCTATCTCCTACTAACCTATACTTTATAGTTTAATACCATAAGTTTACTTATCATATTTAGTTCATATCAGTGAAACCATACAATATTCATCCTTTTGCGTCTGCCTTATTTCACTCAACATAATATCTTCAAAGTTCATCCATGTTGTCATGTGTTTCCCTAGTTCATTTCTTCTTACAGCTGAATAGTATTCCATCGCATTTTGTTTATCTATTAATTGGTTGAATGGCACTTAGGTTGTTTCCATCTTTTAGCAATTGTGAAAATGCCACTATGAGCATCAGTGTGCAAATAACTATTTGCATCCTTGTAGTTCTTCTGAGTATATTCCTAGTAACAGGATTGTGGATAATATAGCAGTTCTATATTTATCTTCCTGGGGTACTGCCAAATCATCTTCCATAATTCTTTAAACCATAAAATATATTTTAAAGAATGCAAGAGATTGTGGGAAGATGACTATGGACTAACAGGTAGAGCTGAATGTTCTCACAAAAACAACAGAGAAAGAGCCAAAAGCTGTCCAAGGGACCTGTTTTTGAAGTCAGCAGACCAGGACAGTGCTACACAACTCCCAGGAGGAGTTGAAGATGAAGAAGCTGAAACAACAAATGTGAGTTACCAAGCCCCCGCAGTGGTCAGGAGGGGCTCCCTTCCCCCATCCCCAAAATAATAAGCTGGGGTAAAACCCCTGGCTCACTGCAGCTGACTGAAAAGGGGAACAGACATCTTCCTCCCTCTCAGCTGTTTCAAGGAAAAAGGGAGGGGACATCAGGGTGCTTTTCTTCAGTGAATTCAGTCAGGAGAGGCTATTTTGAAACTACAATCTAAAGATTCAACACAGGAACACAGGAAAAGCAAGACTGAAACACCTCTGTGGAAAGGTGTGCTGATGAGCGTCAACTGTTAGCTGGTCTAGAAATTGCATAGACAAAAACTGTTCTTAGTGCTCTCTGTATCCTACTCCTGGGAGAGAAAATCTGGCCCCACTAGTGAGTCCCTGTCCCAATTTTGATAACTTAAGCCAGGCAATTTTAAGACTTAGAATAAGCTGAACCAAACATCAAAGAAGAACTGTGAAGAAGGGGGAAAAAAAAAAAAAAAAACAGGCAAGAGAGAGAAATTGGCCATCAAAGAAAATTCACCAACATATTCAGATGCCTAGACATCAGTGAAAAATTACAAGCCATACTAGGAAACAGGAAGAAATGGTCCGGCCAAAAGAACAAACCAAATATCCTGAAGAGATACAGTATTTAAGACAACTAATCAGTGATAATCACACAACTCTCCTAAATCACTTCAAAGAATTTAAAGAAAATATGACTAAAGAAATAAAGGATATTAAGAAGACACTGGGAGAGCAAAAAGAACAATTTGAAAGCCTGCAAACAAAAGTAACAAACCTTATGGATATGAAAGACATGATGGATGAGATTAAAAATACATTAGAGGCACATAAGAGCAGATTTTAATTGCTTAAAGACAGAATTCATGATTTTGAAGACAGAACATCTGAACTAGAAAAGACAGGAGAACAGAAAGAGAATGGAAAAAATGGAACAGAGTCTCAGGGAATTGAATGACAATGGAAAAAGTACAAACATTCACATAATTGGTGTCCCAGAAGGAGAAGAGAATGGAAAAGGGGCAGAAAGAATATTTGAGGAAATAATGACCAAAAACTTCCCAACCCTTATGAAGGACATAAATATCAATAACCAAAAAGGACAATGTACCCCAAACAGAATAAATTTGAATAGACCAACCCGAGACACCTACTATTCAAATGACACATATCAGAGATAAAGAGAGGATTCTGAAAGGAGCAAGAGAAAAGCAAAGCATCACATACAAGGGAAACACAATAAGATTAAATGTGCTGGCCTCTCATCAGAAACCATGGAGGTGAGAAGAAAGTGATATGATGTATTTAAGGTACTGAAAGAGAAAAACTGCCAGCCAAGAACTCTGTACCCGGCAAAATGGTCCTTCAAAAATGAGGGTGAGTTCAAAGTCTTCACAGACAAACAAAAAGTGATAGACTACACTGACCCTAGAAGAAAGAGAAGACCTCAACAAACCTATCACAAGTGAAGAGATTGAAACAATCATCAGAAACCTCACAAAGGTGAAAAGCCCAGAACCAGATGGATTCACAGGTAAATTTTTCCAATCATTCAAAGACGATCTAATAACAATCTTGCTCAAGCTCTTAGAAAAATCCGAACAGGTAGAATGCTACCAAACTCACTCTATGAAGTCAATATCCCCCTAATACCAAAACCAGATAAAGATACTACAAAAAAGAAAAAAGAAAAGAAAAGAAAATTACAGACCAATATCTCTAATGAATACAGATGCAAAAATCCTCAACAAAATACTTGCAAACTGAATCCAAAAGAACATTAAAAGAATTTTACACTTTGATCAAGTGGGTTTTATCCCAGGTATGTAAGGGTGGTTCAACACAAAAAAATCAATTAATATAATAAACCACATTGGTAAATTTGAAGAATAAAAATCACATGATCATCTCAATTGATGCAGAAAAGGCATTTGACAAAATACAGCATCCTTTCTTGATAGAAACACCCCAAAAGATAGGAGTAAAAGGAAGATTTCTCAATATAGTAAAGTGCATATATGAAAAACCTATGGCTAGCATAGTACTCAACAGTGAAATACTGAAAGCTTTCCCTCTGAGATGAGGAACAAGACCAGGATGCCCACTGTTATTCAATATTGTGCTAGAGGTTCTAGCTAGAACAATTAGGCTAGATAAAGAAATAAAGGACACCCATATAGGAAAGGAAGAAATAAAACTTTCACTGATGATATGATCTTATATCTAGAATCTCCTGAAAAATCCACAAAGCCACTAGAACTAATAGACAAGTTCAGCAAAATGGCAGGATACAAAAATCAACAGTATTGCTACACACTACTGATGTGCAATCCGAGGAGGAAACCAGAAAAAAAAAATTCCATTTGCAATAGCAACTAAAACAACTAAATACTTAGGAATAAACTTAACCAAGGACATATAGGACCTGTATTCAGAAAATTACAAAACATTGCTCAAAGAAACTGAAGAAGACTTAAATAAATGGAAGGGCATTCCGTGTTCATGCATTGGAAGACTAAATATCATTAAGATGTCGATTCTACCCAAATTGATTTACAGATTAAACACAATCCCAATAAAAATCCCAACAGCCTTTTTGCAGAAATGGAAAAACCAATTATTAAATTTATTTGGAAGGGTAAGGGGCCTCTAATAGCCAAAAAGATCTTTAAAAAAGAAGAATGAAATTAGGGCACTCCCACTTCCAGGCTTTAAAGCAAACTTCCTAGCTATAGTGGTAAAAACAGCATGGTACTGGCATAAAGACAGACAAATTGACCAATGGAACTGAATTGAGAACTCAGCAACAGACCCTTACATCTACAGTCAAGTGATTTTTGACAAGGCTGTCAAGCCCTCCAAGCTGGGCCAGAACAGTCTACTCAACAAATGGTGCTAGGAGAACTGGATATTCATATCCCAAAGAAAGAAAGAAGACCCGTATCTCACAACTTATACAAAAAAAAAAAAAAAACTCAAAATGGTTCAAGGACCTAAATATAAAAGCAACAACCATAAAACTCCTAGAAGAAAATGTAGGAAAACATCTTCAAGATCTTTTGGTAGGTGGCAGTTTCTTAATCCTTACACCCAAAGCATGAGCAACAAAAGAAAAAATAGATAAACAGGACCTCCTTGAAATTAAACATTTTTGTACCTCAAAGGACTTTGCCAAAAGGGTGAAAAGCAGCTGACTTAATGGGAGAAAATATTTGGCAGTCACATACCCAATAAGTGTTTAACGTCCATGGTATACAAAGAGATCATACAATAAAAAGACAAGCTACCCAATTAAAAAATGGGCAAAAGAATTGAAAAGACAATTGTCCAAAGAAGAATTACAAATGGCAAAAAAACACATGAAAAAATGTTCAACATCACTAGCTATTAGAGAAATGCAAATCAAAACTACAATGTGATATCATTTCACATCTATTAGACTGGCCGCTATTAAAAAGTCAGAAAACTGTAAATGTTGGAGAGGATATGCAGAGATAGTAATGCTTATTCACTGTTGGTGGGGATGTAGAATGGTACAGCCACTATGGAGGACTGTTTGGCAGTTCCTAAGGATGGCGAATATAGACTTGCCATGTGACATTCTTAGGTCTATACCCAGAAAAACTGAGAGCTGTGACACGAACAGACATTTGCACACCAATGTTCATAGGAGTGTTATTCACGATTGCCAAAAGTTGGAAACAACCCAGGTGTCCATCAACTGATGAATGTATAAACAAATTGTGGTGTATACACAAGATGGAATATTAGGCAGCAGTAAGAAGAAATGAAGTCATGAAGCATAAGACAACATGGATGAACCTGGAGGGTGCTATGTTGAGTGAAGTAAGCCAGACACAAAAAGGACAAATACTATATGATTGTCCTACTATGAACTAAATACACTGTGTAAACTCATGGAGTTAATAATTAGAATACAGATCACCAGAAAATAGTAGGAGGATAGAAAATGGAAAGATGAAGGTTAATCTTTGCAGAATTGTTAAAAAAAAATTTTTGTTTGTAAATCTTTGGAAATGAATAGAAAATGGTTAAAGCATATCATGGTGTTTGTAACTAACAGTGCTATTGTATGGGTATGACAGTGATTAAAAAGGAAAGTCTAAAGTCATGTATATTACTAGAAGGAAAGCTAAAAACTGTAACATGAGACTATAAGATTGTAAAACCTCATGTAAAACACGAATATGGGTGATATTGCATATATAGGACTGTTTTTACAAAATATAAATACAAATATACTAGAGAGAAGGAAAAAGAATAGCAACTATGTATGGCAGGGAAAGCATAGAGAGATTGAGAGGTGATGAGTTTTGTTTGTTTATTATCATTATTAGAATAATGAAAGTGCTCTGGGAGTGATTGAGGTGATGAATGCACAAATGTGATTACACTGAATACCACTGATCGTACTCTTTGGATGGATTTATGCTTTATTAATATATATCAGTAAAATTAGGAAAAAAATAACTCAAGAAGAATCTTATATTTAAACAGATATTTACCATTCATATGCTTTCCCTTCATTCCTGATGCTCCAAATTCCTTCTGGTATCATTTCCTTTCCATTGAAGAACTTCATTTAGTAATTCTCTGAGAGCAGGTCTGTTGGCAATTAATTCTCTTAGTTTTCTTCTGAAAATGTCCTTATTTTACCATCATTCTTGGGGTTAACAATTCTTTTATTTCAATAGTCAAAAATGTTGTCTACTTTTTTCTTGCCTCCACAATTTCTGAAGAGAAATCTGTGGTCATTTGAATAATGCATCATTTTTCTCTTCCTATTTTCAAGATATTTATTCTTTAGTTTTAAAGAGTTTAATCAGGATATTTCTTGGCATGGATTTCTTTGGGCTTATCCTATTTAAAATTCACTGAGCTTCTTGAATCTGTAGGTTTTATGTCTTTCACCAAATTTCAGATGTTTTCAGCCTTATTTATTTATTCAAACAATGTTTCTGCCCCATGTTCTTTCTCCTCACCTTCTGGAACTCTAATGACATGAATTTTAGAGCTTTTAGTATGTCCCACATATCTTAGAAGCTCTGTTCATTTTTTCCATCCTTTTCCTGTCCGTCTTTTCAGAATGGATAGTTTCTATTGGTCTATCTTCCCATTTACGGACTCTTTCTTCTACCTTCTCCATCTTGCTATTCAAGTCCATTCAGTAAATTTTTAATTTTAGTTATTCTATTTTTCAGTTCTAAATTTTCCACTTGATTCTTTTTTATATTATCTATTTCTTTGTTGAAATTTTCTAGCTTTCATTATTTTCAAGGGTGTATGCCCTAATTTCTTAGAATGTAATTTGTAAGATAATACCAATATCTGTGGCACATTGGCATTGCGTCTGTTGATTTTCATGCAAGTTGAGATTTTCTGAGTTCTTCATAGGCTAATAATTTTGGATTGTGTCCTGGTCATTTTGAATACTATGTTCTGAGATTCTGGGTCTTGTTTTAATCTTATGGAGAATGTGGCTATTTTTGTTCTAGCAAGCAACAAATCTGGTTTGGTTCAGGCCACAAATTCTGTGGACTGTGATTTCAATGTCAGTTTTTAAAACCTTTATAGTACTATTCAAACATGTCCCATGTGTTTGAAACTCAATGGCTAGTTTGGGACTGGGCTGTGGTTTATCCCTTGGTTTAGTTTTCAAAGTTTTTTATGCTATTTAAGATCTGATCTATGCATGCACAGTGCAGGGGTGAGCCCAAGAGTTTATAGAAATCTTCATGGATTTTCTTCCCAGGACCTCCTCTTTTCATGATCTCCCTGGTACTTTCAGTTTCCTGGGACTCTCTTTTCAATCCTCTAGTCAGGAAGCTGAACTGCTCTCCTCCATTCTTACTGAGACTGGCCCCTCATCTGGGGCCAAGCATCAGGAGAACAGAAAGAGAACCAAAAAAAAAAAAAAAGAAAGAAAAGAAAAAAACCTCTTTTAGGACCACAGCTCCTCAAATCAGAGAAGATGATTTCCCTCCATCACAGTTTTAGGTATCTGAGGACCCCAGTCGCTGTTGTTCTTGCTGGGGACTGGAGTACAATATCATCAATATTACAAAAAAGAAAAAGAAAAATGGAGGAATCTCCCCAATTTTACCTGAGTATTAGCTGATCCCTTTTCTGTTCTTCTAGCCAGAACTAGTGGAGGTATTCTCCTGGAGCTCTTTCTGCCATGCCAATGCCCACCTCTGGGTTTTGGACTGCCTTAAATTGAGGCTGGGGGTTACCAGAGGATTAAAAAAAAAGTGGTAATCTCACTCCCTGTTCAGTGATATTTTGAATTCTGTTCTTCTGCCATCTGCCTGCTACTATTTACTTTTAAGAGTCCTCAAATAGCTGCTCCATGCATTCTGTCCAGGTTTTACAGCTGTATTCAGTGGGAGAGACAGGGTGGATTATGCTTACTCCATCCTAGCTGGAACTGGAAACTTAATAGATATTTGAATAGATTGTGTCTGTACTTTCAAAGATTTAAAATTGCAACACTGTTTCCATTAAGTCAGTATTTGCTTTCTTATATAAGTAACCCAGTTCTATTACATTGGAATTTTGCTATCCATTGACCCACCAGAGGTACTGTTCTATTTTCAGAAATAAGAAGCACACTTGTTGATAATTTTCCAAAACAATTATTTGGCCATTTTCATTTCTACTACCTTCTATTGTTTGCTATTTTACTAGGCGGAAAGACTACAGTATCTTCAATTATATAATGAAGGCATAATTTATATTTAGGAGAAGAAAATAATAGAGTATTGTTTTGCTTGGCTTAATAGCAATTCGAATCCCTGTGTGGCTGGACCATTTAATTATGCTATTTAAAACAACTAACAACACTGTAGCTCCAACATCCCAAAAACTAGCCAGTTGAATGGCCAGTGACATAAAGAACATATTTTAAAATAAAATTGTGCCACTGTCTAATATTTTGAAGCACTTGACAATTCTGAATCATTGAAATAAGAGATTTTTCTCTTTATATGCCTAGTTTTTCAATACTACTTATATTTATTAAATCTGAAGACCCCTGTATTAGCCAGCCAAAGGAGTGCTGATGCAAAAATACCAGAAAACTGTTGGCTTTTATAAAAGGTATTTATTTGGGGTAGAAGCCCATGGTTACCAGGCCATAAAGCATAAGTTACTTCCCTCACCAAGGTTTATTGCCACATGTTGGAGCAAGATGGCTGCCAACGTCTGCAAGGGTTCAGGCTTCCTGGGTTCCTCTCTTCCCCGGGGCTTGTTTGTCTCTGGGCTCAGCTCCTCTGCTATCTCCACAAGGTCAGCTGTAGACTATGAGGCGCTCTAGGCTTTGCCTCTCTCCACAAACGCCAGCTGTAGACTATCAGGCAAATGGCTCTTTCTCCCCAGGCCCGTGCCTAAAAGCCGTCTGTATTTCTCTGTTTTTCTCCTATGTGTTTACTTCTTAGGCTCCAGCTCAAAACTCAGCATCAGAACTCCAACTCTGTCCTTTGCCATGTCTTTTATCTGAGTTCCCACCACCAAGGGGCAGGGACTCAATGCCCTACTGACGTGGCCCAATCAAAGCCCTAATCATAATTTAATTAAGTAAAAGTAAAACCTCTGAATCCAATACACTTTAATATGCCCAGAGGAAAAGACCAGTTCATAAACATAATCCAATATTTCTTTTTGGAATTCATCAATAATATCAAACTGCCACAACCCCCATGGTCTTTTATAGAATAAAATGTCATAAAACAGTATAGACAGGAAATACTCCCAAAAGGCATTTGTCTTGTTTACTCAGATGTAATGTTAGCTCTTTTGGAGCAGAAATCGTATCTTTGTTGATATATTCTATAGGGATAAATATATTGCCTGGCAAATGGAACTGCCAAAGACAGAAATATGGATAGTAAGTCTGGAAACTAAGGAAGACACATAAAGGCAGACCCTGTAGCAAGAACTGATAGAAGTAAATTTCATATATCTCAAAACATGGTAGAATTGACTAGAAGTGTGAGGAAGATTTGAATGAATTTTACCAACTGTCTTAAGGCTATGGTAGGAAAAGAAGAGTGGCTGCAAATGAATATGACTGGCTTTTCAGATAGCAAAGAGAAGAAAATTTATTATTCTGTTTTAGCATATCAACCTGATGATAATATTCAATAAAATTCTTGTTTACTATAGCAGTTTGGTAGTTTGATATAGTTATGAATTCCAAAAACAGATATTGGATTATGCTTGTAGACTGGTCTGTTCATCTGGGCATGATTAAGTTATGATTAGGGATTTGATTGGGCCACATCAGTAGGGTGTTGACCCCTGCCCCTTGGTGGGTGGGGTCTCAAAGATAAAAGACATGGCAAAGGACAGAGTTGGAGTTTTTTTGAGTTGGAGTTCTGAAGCTGAGTTTTAATGCTGGAGCTTGGTTGTGAGGAAGGAGTGAAGGCCCCAGGATAGAGACAAGCTGTTCGCCTGAGAGTTCATAGCTGGCCCTGTGGAGAGAGGCAAAGCCTAGAGAGCCTCATAGTCTACAGCTGACCTTATGGAGGAAACAGAGGAACTGAGCCTGGAGAGAAACGGAGCTCCGGGAAGAGAGGAACCCAAGAAGCCTGCACCCTGGCAAACATCGGCAGCTATCTTGCTCCAACACGTGGCAACAGACTTTGGTGAAAGAAGAAACTTAGGCTTTATGGCCCGGTAACTATAAGCTTCTACCCCAAATAAATACCCTTTATAAAGACCAACAGATTTCTGGTATTTTGCATCAGCACCCCTTTGGCTGACTAATACATTTACTAATAAGCATTTAGAACTTGGAAATACAGCACATTTTTAATATGTAAAACATTTCTTATCCAATAAAACTTTGATGGGTAGTGCATATTTTTTACAATTGGTATAAAAACTTTTCCCAAGACTCCCTCTCACTCCAGATGGGAAAAACAAATATGGTTTGAAATGGAGACAATATACACTGTTTATCCCAATAGTTCCTTGTGGAACTAAAATATTAAAAATTGTTGAAAAGGGGAAGATAGGTAGGTTTTTACCCATCACTTAAATTGAAGGGAGGAAGTGGTCACAGAAAGAATGTGTGTGGAAAGCACTCAAAGGTCAAGGTTGAGATCACCACTTGCCAATTTAAAGTTAGTGGCCTGGGCTAGCAACCTGACACAGAGGAAGCTAAAGCTTAATTTAAAAGACCATATTTTTATAAGCAGAGTAGGTTGTCCAGAGAAAAACACACAGATATATCTTTGTGAAACTGATGAAGAAGACTGATCCCACAACAAGAAGTTGCTAAAATATAGCCATTTTGTTTTTAGGATTTCCTCAGTACCTAAAATGGTGTTCTGCACATAGCAAGTTCTCAATATAAGAGAATCAGGTCCATGATTTCGTAGTCATATTATATTACCTTTGATTTTATTCAATTTAGAGTATCCAAATGGATTTTCTCCAAAATATACAAACAATATAATATGCAGTTTATCATTACTATCAGTCCTAAATAAACTATTTTACCTGCTTTAATGAACAAAATAGTGCCTTTGAATATAGTGGGCATCCAATAAATGTCTGAAGGATAAGGACATGAATGAATGAATTAACCAGATTTTAACATCTGACGAAGGAAAGAAAATTACCTGATTCTCAAATTGACCTATTCTCTCCCTGCACCAAACTTTCAGAGCCAGGACGCCCACAATGAAAGAACACATCTGAATGAAGCTTCTCAATTGCTTTCTCATTACCACTGGGCTTCTGGCATCCAGCACGTCTTGGAGCCCTAGTGTTAAGGAATGCATTCAGAGCCTGTGCCGGCACAGGCATGTCACAGTGATGCTTCTAAAACAAACTGGAGCTCAGGTTGGTTTCAAGTCTTCACTTGCTTTTCATGGAGGGTGTGCTGGCAGCTGTTGTCATCATTGGCCTGTGGCAATGGTTTTTTCCCTTAAATGTCTAATGTCTCATATGAAAGCTTAAAGCTTATTAAATAGGGAGGGACTCTGGAATATGTGCCAATGTCAAACAGTAAAGTTTTTATTTTCTCCTGTTGTAACAGCTTTAAAGATCTGAATTTCCAAATCTCAGTCCCTAACACTACTCAGGATTTTAAAATTAGATAATGGGGTGAAAACAAGAGGATTCCAATTTCTTCTTTTCATTTATGATCTCTACCAGAGAGCTAGCAAATGAAAGATTTAGTGCCTCTAGGCACTTTTTAAAAAATTCTCCTGTAATCCTAGCATTTATGGGATGAGTGAGCTGTCCATCCATGGTTCTGTAAACTAGAGAGTTAGATATCTGAGTCTACATGCTCAACCCAAGAGAGGCTACAGCAGCATTAACATTTCTTTAGTAGCTGACTCAAGTGGCACATTCAGAAGCCCATAAAAACTAATGTTCATTGAGCATTTACTATATGCCAGGCAATATCTTAAGTGCTTTACATCACACAATTTTTTGCAACACACTTCGAGGTAGATATTTATCTTCATTTTCCAGATGAGAAAACCAAGGATTAAAGAGATTAGTAACTTGCCCAAGTTTGTACCAACTATAAGGAAGACTTTTTTTAAAAGGGCAATTAGAACTGTCTAATGTTATGAAAACATCCACTCAATTAGACTGTACATTCTTCTAAGGTAAGAACTATATCTACTTCATTTTTTATCCTTCACAATACCTGGAACAATGCCCCACACATACAAATTTCTTATAAAAGTTCACTGAAGAAATAGAAGGTCCCACAGATCTAGAATAGCAGTATGGTTTTTTTTTTTCTCTGGAACTTTCTAATTTTTTCATATTAGAGAATGAGTTTAAGTTCCAGAACCCTCAAAGTCATTCATACCCATATACACACATACTTGTTTAACCAAGTATAAATCAGGGTCCCTTCTTCTAATCCCAAAACACACAAGCTTCTGGGGCCAAAAGCAGCAGCAGCTTAATAGGTGAACCTCAACACTAAGCAACAGGTTGGGACAGGTAATTAAGGATACTGAATCTATTTGAAATTGCAGTGGAAATTTAGGGAAGGAGAATGTATTTATCAGAGTTGGAATTTGGCCAGAATTCTAAGGAAAACACCAATTACCCTTTGATAATATAAAGTACCATATAAACACTGTTAAACTGAATTTCTGTCTCAGGTAAGAATTTCAGAGACCCACAGAAAGGACACATTATCCTCTGTCTGATAAATTCTTCCATTGAGAAGGGTTCTTTGTACTTTCATATTAACCCCTCTCATTCAACAAAGAAAATCTCTTGTTGTCATGTTAGTAGTGAAAGTGAATCCTATTTAATGGAGTAGGAGGAAGTAAGAGGTCTTTCCAGTAGTACAATCTATTGTACACATTAAATTAATTTAGATAGTTCCCTTCTGCAAAGTATCACCATAGCCTCTGGCATCTCAATATAGAAGAGACCCCAAGAGAGCTGATTTCATCAGAATGGAAACTTTTTCAGACAGCACCTTGCTGTGCAAGATAGTTTAGGTACGATTTTGCTTAGCCTGAAAGTGAGGAAATGGATTAGGTAACTTTCCAAGGTCTCTAGCCAACTTCAATTTAGGAATTATATTAAAAGTTTTAACCCAAAACATAAGAAATTTTTAAAACATGGGAGAACTATAGATTTAAAAGATATCCCAACTAAATACAATGTGTGGACCTTGTTTGAAACCTGATTTGAACAAACCAATCTTTTTTTCTTTATGATATAATTGGAGAAAATGAAAACTGAATATTTGATGGTATTAAGAAATTACTATTAATTAATGATATTTTTGAGACATATACTGTAGTAGTTATGAATGTAATTATAAAATGCCTGGGATTGACGTCAATATGATATGAGGTGGGAGAAGTTGGTGGAGGATATAGATGAAACAAGATTGTCTATGTGTTGATAATTATTTGAAGCATGGCAATGGGTATATGGGAGTTCATTACACTATTTTTACCACTTTTGTATTTGGAATTTTCCATAATAAAAATATTTTTAAAGAAAAAAGTAAATTAATTTAACTATTCACCATAGATGGTGGCATAGATAGGATGGGCCATGGCTCAAATGCAATTTTTGATATATTAGTAACAACATAATTCTTCCATTGCTAGAATCACCATATGTGAACAACAGAATACCATCAAGTCCACTCTAGTCCATAGTTCTTCCCCCAATCCTGAGGGGACTGGGATGGCGATGTCCACTCCACCTCCAAGTGAGAGAGGGCTTATATCCCATGGATATGGTGGGTGGGATGATCCTGCCTGCAGATGCAGGCCCTCTCCATTCCCTGGGATGGCCATTGCCCATCGTTGTCTCCTCGCCAGGTGACTTGGATGAGTCCATTGGTCTATGGTTGGTGGCAAGGCCCCAGGATGTGTAAGTCCATTGAGGGTGGTGGGCCACATTTGTGGGAGATGTTTGTGTGGGATGTGGTGGGAGGTGTGGGAGGTGGGCAACACGGGAATCCCAGTGGGTTCCGTGTAATATTTTGGGTATCTAAGCACCTCTTAAAATATATTTATATATATATACATAAATAACATTTTTGTAAGCAAATGCACATATATGCATATATATTTATATATCATTTTGCAAATGTTGGTATGTATTGTGAAAATTTTGATTTTTACCCACAATAAAAAAAAAAAAAAAAAAAAGAATGCAAATGTATCACAGGGACATGATCATAACAATAATTTTGAATTTCCACTAATTCATAAAGTAAGTAAATTCTTCTAAAACATAATTTGAAATAAAACATGAACCTTATATTATTGTTTACTTCGTGTATGTTTGAAATTTTCCATTATAAAACGTTTTTTAAAAAATGAATCTCAAACTCAAACAAATCACAAATATTTTCTAAATTCCAGACTGAGTTGAAACCAATTAGTTAATGATGTTTTATTGAACAATAGATAAATCCAAAGCACTTTTTTAAAAGCACTTTACTTTTAAATATCTAATATATTTATTCATTGCTTGTTTGAAAACACTCAAATCATATTTACTAAGTTACTACATACTCCCATTAACATGCTAAAAGATACTGTGAATACCGAACAAGAAAAATATGGTCCCTGCCTTCAATAATTTACAGCCTAATTTTTAATTTTTTAATTTTTTATTTGTTTGTTTTTTGTTCTTTTTTCTTTTTTTTTTAAAGCCTAATTTAAAAGATAAGATTTACATAGGAAATAATTAGGGCATAATAAAAGTCTGAATACTCAATAAATTAATGCATAGTGCTAATTAAACTATATTTTGTAAAAAATAAATAAAAACTATGCTGTCTAAACAAAACTGAAACCAAGCAATTTCTCATTCAGTCCAAATTCCTACATCTCTCTATTTACTTCATTTATAATTATTGTTTTTATTACTGCTTCAATGTTGTTTTAAAGATTCTGTTGCTGCCTTAAGTCTTTTAAGCATATATGGCAGACTGAAAATTGACCTCACATGATCCCCACTGCCTACTGTTCATTCCTTTGTGTTATCTCCTCCCCTTGATTGTGGGCTTCTAACCAATAGAATGTGACAGAGATAATCGGATGGCTTGTCACTCCTGTGATGATGTTATGTTATATATAACTCTGTCTCTGTAGCAGAGTCACTTTAGATCCCCTTCCTGGCTTCATAAAATAAGCCGTCAGCCATGTTGGGAAAGCCCACATGGCAAGTCTACTGGCAGCCTAAAGAACAGCAAGCAGCTGCTAGGATCTGAGGGCAGACTCTAGTCAACAGCCAGCAGGAAGCTGGGGCCCTCAGTACTAGAGTCACAAAAAATTAATTCAGCCAACAACTTGAGTGAGCTTGGAAGCAGATTCTTCCCCAGTCAAGCCTCCAAATGAGAATACAACCAACACCTTGATTGCAGCTTTGTGAACCTCTAAGCCAGGGGGTCTTAACCTTTTTGTTCCATGGACCACTTTGCCAGTCAGGTGAAATGAATACTACTGTAATTTATTTATTGCATACATTCATAAGTGAAGGAAATGCTAGATTTCAGGTATAGGTAATTGAAAATAAATATATTAAGTTGATGTTTTTCAATGCAAGCTCACGGACCCCCTGAAATCTTTTCATGGACCCCCAAGTGTCCCCTGGTTAAGAACCCCTGCCCTAAGCAGAGGAGTCTGTTAAGCCAGTGTCCAGACTCCTGGTCCATAGAAACTGTGGAGTAATATATGAGTGTTGTTTTAAGCCAGTGAGTTTGTTGTAATTTATTACACAGCAATAGAAAACTAATATAGCATAAATTTTTAAATAATACGTAAGAGCTAGCTGAATACTGCAAATGTGTTATATCTTGTGTGTTTTATTTGTTTTGGTTTGTTTTAAAGTGAAACCAGAAGATTTTGCCTGACTAAAGTCATAATGTCTATTAAAAGGACTTTTATTCCATCCTGGGAAGAAAACATTTTCAGATTTACTCAGAATTTTAGGAGGACACAGTGATTCCAGGGAAATAACCTAAGAAAATTGGACTGTGTTATAGCTGAGATTGATAAGAAATGGACAGTATATCCACTAATCTTCAACTTTTAAGCCTACTTTGAATTTCTGGAACTAACTCCACTTGATCATTATGTATTATCTTTTTTTATATATTATTGAATTTGAATTGCTAAAATTTTGTTAAGAATTTTTGAATTTACGTCAATGAGGGACAGAGGTCTGTAGTTTCCTTTCCTTCTAATAACATTGTGTAGGTTTGGTATCGGGGTAATCTGTCCTTATAGAATGAGTCAGAAAATATTCCCTCTTCTTCAATTTTCTGGAAAAGTTTGTGTAAAGTTGGCATTATTTCTTCATTAAATGTTTCATAAAATTCAACAAGGAAACCAATCTGGGCCTGGAGTTGTTGGATTTTTCCCCTCCAGCAAGATTTTTAACTACAAATTCAACTGCCTTAATAAATATAGGGCTATTTGGGTAATCTGTTTAACCTTGAGTGAGCTTTGGTTGTTTTATGTCCTTCAAGGAATTTCTCCATCTCAGCTATGTTGTTGTTGTTTTGTTGTTTGTTTGTTTGTTTGTTTTAGGAGGTACCGGAGATTGAACCCAGGTCCTCCTACATGGCAAGCAGGTGCTCAACCACTTTAGCTACATCTGCTTCCCTTAGCTATGTTTTGAAATATATTGCCGTAAATTGTATATATTTCCTTATTACTCCTTTATTATCCTTTTAATGTATATTAACCCTAATATCTATAAAATCTGTGGTAATGTCACCTTTTTCATTCCTGATATTGGTAATTTGTATTTTCTTTCATTTTTTTCTTATTGGTTTGACTAGAAATTTATCCATTTTCTTGACTTGCTCAAATAATCAGGTTTTGGCTGCATAGATTTTTCTTTGTTTACAATTTCATCGACTTGTGCTCTTGTCATTATTGTTTTCTTTTTCTCTGCACTCTGTTTTAATTTACTCTGTTTTTTTTAGTTTCTTAAAATAGAAGCTAAGATCATTCATTCAAGCCTTTCCTCTTTACTAATATAGGCATTTTTTAAAATATTTTTTTTATTTATTTTTAAAAGATAGTTAGATTACATAAATTGATACATAAAAAAATATAAGGGATTCCCATATGCCCCACTCTCCACACCTCCCATTTTTCCCCACATTAACAACTTCTTTCATTAGTGTGGTACATTCATTGCAATTGATGAACACATTCTGGAGCATTGCCACTAAGCATGGACTATAGTTTACACTCTCTCCCATTCAATTCTGTAGGCTATGGCAGGATATATAATGGCCTGTATCTGTCACCGCAATGTCATCCAGGTCAATTCCAAGTCCTGAAAATGCCCCCATATTACACCTCTTTTTCCCTTTCTCTGACTTCAGCACCTCTATTGGCCATCTCCACATCAATGATATAATTTCTTCCATTGCTAGAATCACAATAAGTCTAGAGTAGAACACCAGTAAGTCTACTCTAGTCCATATTTTATTCGCCAATCCTGAATATTCTAGGATGGTGATGCCCACTCCACCTCTCATTGAGAGGGGACTTCGATCCCATATGGCTGATGGATGGGACTCTCTTGTTTGCAGTTGTAGACTCTCTCAGTTCCTTGGTGTGGTGGTTGTCCATCCTCACGTCCCTGTCAGCTGTCCTGGGTGAGTTCAATGAACTGAAGAGTAGGTGCTACAACTCCACTGAGGCTCAGGGCCCAGCCAGCACATGGACAGCCCAGAGATTCAAGTCTCCTGGTCGTACACCTACCAACACCAGCACCAACTATAGGTTCAATAAAAGGGACAGAAGGGGCATGTGTAAAGAAGTCACATCTGAGTCCAACTCTGTCACACTCAGGAGCACAATCTCCAAAGTAGGGTCCACTGGTAAGGCAACTAATATAGGCATTTAATACTATAAATTTCTCTATCAGGTTTTGCTTTGTGTATTTTGAAGTCTATGATTACGCATAAAAATATTTAGGACTGTTATATCCTCTTGATGAATTGGCCGTTTTATTATTATGAAATGACCCTGTTTAGCCCTGGTAATATTCTTTGCTCTGAAATCTACTTTGTTTGATATCATTATAGCTATTCCAACTTACCTTTGATTTAGTGTTAGTATGGTATAACTTTTTCCATCCTTTCATATTTAACCCTTTGTGTGTCTTCAAATTTAAAATGGGTTTCTAGTAAACATTTCAAGATTACTCACATTTAATGCAATTATTAATATGGTTGGTTGAATTCTACCATCTTGCTATTTTATTTCTATTTTCCCCATCTGTACTTTGTGCCCTTTTTCTTACCTTCAAGTAATATTATATCCACTTCATATATAGTATAAGACTGTTACAATAGTATACTTTCATTTCATCCCTCCTTGCCTTTGTGCTGTTGTTTTCATATATTTTATTTCTGCAGATGTTATAAATATTGTTAGTATATTTGCTTTAATAGCAGTTATCTTTTAAGGGAATTTTTAAAATAAGAAAAAAAAGTCATCTATATTTACCCACAAATTTACCATTTCCAGTCTTCTTCATTCTTTTCTGTAGTCCTAGATTTCTATCTGGTATCATTTTCCCTCAGTTTGAAGGGTGCCATTTTCTTATACTGTAGTTCTAATAGTGATTACTTATTTCATTTTGTATGTCTGAAAGTGTCTTTATTTTCCTTCATTTCTGAAAAATATTTCCACTTAGTATAGAATTATAAGTTGACAGGTTTGGTTTGTTTGTTTGTTTTCAGCACTTTGAGGATGATGGTCCACTGTGTTCTGCCTCGCACTGTTTCCAATAAGAAGTCTGCTGTAATTCTTACCTTTATTCCTCAGGAGATAATGGGTCCTTTTTTTACTGGTTGCATTTAATATTTTCTCTTTATCTCTGGTTTTTTTAATACTTTCTCTTTATCACTGGTTTATTACAATGTGCATTGGTGTAGATTTCTTCATGATTCTTGTGCTTAGAGTTTGTTTGCTTCTTGGATCACAAGATTTATTATTTTCCATTTTTATTTTTTTCAAATAATTTTTCTGTTCCTCCCTCTCATTTCTTTCCCTTGGTGATTCCAAGTTCATATATATTAGGCTACTTATTTGTCCCACAATTCACTGATGTACTGTTTTGTTTTGCTTTGTTTTTCAGTCTTTTTCTATCTGTGTTTCAATTTGAATATTTTCTATTGGTATATCTTCTGTTCACTAATCTTTTCTAGGTCTAATCTGCTGTTAATCCCATACAGTGCATTTTTCATCTCAGAAGTTGTTTTATTCTTTTCCCCTACAAGTCAAATTTGGGTCTTTTATAATATCTTTCATGTCTGTACTTAACATGCTCAATCTTTCCTCTACATTCCTGAAGATAAGAATATAGGTATGATAACTGTTTTAATGTACTTGTCTACTAATTTATCATTTGTATAGTTTCTGGGTCTATTTTTATTGCTTTTTCTCCTTGTTGTGTATCATATTTTCCTGCTTCTGTGCATGCTTGGTAATTTTTGATTGGATGCCATACATTAAGATTTTACCTTGCTGAGTGCTGGCTATGTTTGTATTCCTAAAATTATTTTGTGCTTTGTTCTGGGATGCAATTAACTTACTTTCCAGGCTCACTTTTAAGCTCTGCTAGGTGGGGCAAGGGCAGCATTTAGTCGAGGGCTAATTTTGCCCCACTACTGGAACAATATCTTTCTGAGCACTCTACCTGCTGCTCCATGAATTATAAGATTGTGTACTATGACTGCTGGGAGAACTGTTCCCTCTGATCCTTTTGGGTCCTTCTTTCCCTAGCCTTGGGCAGTTTCTTCACATGCATGTGCAAATCAGTGTTTAAATGAAGACTTAAGGGGAAACCCTCTGCAGAGCTCCAGGGCTTTCTTTCTGTGCAGCTATGTCTCTGGTACTCTGTCCAGTGAATTCTATTCATCTTGGCCTCCCATGACTTTTCAACCCAAGGATACTGCTGTTTTATACATGGGATTCTCCTCTCTTCATTGCACTGTGGAAACTCTCTCCAGGCAGTACTCTAGACCAATTATAGTGCTTTCCTCATTTGTTTCCCTACTCTTAGTGATTACTGTTCTTCACCACCTGATTTCATTGCCTGAAAACTTGTTTCATGAATTGTGTTGATATTATGGCTTTCAGCCAGGAGAATAAATACAGTCTCTGTTCTCCATCTTGGCAAGAGGCAGAAGTCTTTTGCTAATCTTAAATAGTATACAATGGGTGTAAATACCCTGTCCATGAAATTTGGTATTCCTCATCCTGAGAACTACATTTTTGTCTCACACAATACAATATCTCACTTAGTGCTAAACCACTAAAGAAAAAGCCAAGGTTGTTTATTATGAAAATTATTTGGACAATTATAGATTTACTCCTATTTTGAAGAAATGAAGGTTTGTGACATTGAGTTGTATACATCCAAGTTGTTGGAAATGCACACTGACTATTTTGTTCTAGGGATAGATACATTTACCCTGTATAATCCAATAAATATAACTTTTCAGTCCCTTTAAAACAGGGGGGGAATTGAGCGCAAACAATTAATTGTATTTTATCTTTAAACTCTTCTTTTTGAAAAAACTTCATTAGGGGTTTTGCTTAGTTTTCCAAAGGACTCAGTGCCAGAAGAACATGGCATTTGTACTATTAAATTCTATAAAGTAGATAGGAATTGCTGCCAAGGCCTCCAGCAAGAGCTTTCAGAGTATGGTAAATGGCAGGAAATCTATTTAGGAGATTTCTTAAGCCCATTTCATCACAGTTTGTGTACTCTCAAAGGGCCCTCTTTACTGACTTATGAAGTAGTAACGGTGTATCATTCACTAGTTCTGGGTTTTTTTAATTCAAAACAATTGTTGGGTGGTTTATTAGTCAGCCAAAGAGGTGCTGGTGCAAAGTACCAGAAATCTGTTGGCTTTCATAAAGGGTATTTATTTGGGGTAAAAGCTTATAGTTACAAGGCCCTAAAGAGTCCAACTCAAAGTTACTCCCTTACCAAACTCTGTTGCCATGTGTTGAAGAAAGATGGTGGGCAACATCTGTGAGGGTTCAGCCATTCTCTTCCCTCTTAAGGCTCTGTAGGTCCAGCTTCTTCCAATCTCAGCTGTAGGCTGGCATGGGGCTCATCTCTCTTCCCAGAGCTCATTTCTATCCAGGCTCAGCTGCTCTGTTCTCTTCACAAGGTCAGCTGTAAACTATCAGGCAAGTGGCTCATCTCTCTTCCTGGGGCCTCTGCCATGTCTATGGAGCTGTCTCTCTTCTGTGTATCTTTTCTTTGTATCTACTTCTGTGTGAGTGTCATTTTATATAGTCCACCAAGGGGACGTGGTTGAATCAAAGCCCTAATCTTGATTTAATCAAGTAAACGTAAAGCCTTTGAATTTAAATTAATCAAAGGGTATCATGCCCAGAGGAACAGACCAGTTTACAAACATAATCTCTATCTCTTTTTGGAATTCATAAATAATATAAAACTGCCACAGGTGGTGCTTTAGTTTGCTTAAGACTGCCAATGCAATATACCAGAAATGGGTTGATGTTGAGAATAGGAATTTATTAGGGTAAATGCTTACAGTTCTGAGGCCATGCAAATGTCTAAATCAAGGCATCAGCAGAGATGCTGTCTCACCAAAGGTCAGCTGCTGGATCCTGGGCTCCTGCCATGTGGCAAGGCAACATGGCAGCTCTGCCAGTCTCTCTCTGTTTTCTCCTCCAGGCTTTCTCCCTGAGCTCAGCTGTGGGAAATCAGGTACAATGGTTTGTCTCTCTTCTCCTCTGGGCTTCATCTCTTCAGCTTTGAGTTGCTCCATGACTCTAGCCTCTGGCCTTTTGGTTTTTTTTCCATCTTTCTGCAGCTGTAGGCAATCCCAGAGTCCTCTCTCACATGGCAGGATAAAATGGCAGCAGTCTTTCTCTGTATTCCATTTATATAAGACTCCATTAAAAGGGTTAGGACCCACCCTGGGTCCTGCCATCTAATCAAAGGCCCTCAAGAGAAGCGATCTAATCAAAAGTAATCTAATCAAAAGATCCTTTGACTGAATCTGACCAAAAGGTTCCACCACATAAAACAGGTTTACAGGTCCAGAAATAGCTTAGTTTAAGAACACAATTTTTGAGGGTCCACAAAAGACTCAAACCAGGACAGGTGGTTTATCTGATGAGAAAATGGATAATAAGTTTGAATGTTATAAATTGCCTCTGTGGAATCCAGTCAAGGAGGACAAGGTTGAAAAACTCTAGTGATAAAGAAGCACTGGGGAAGCGGCTGTGGCTCAATCAGTAGGGCTCCCGTTTACCATATGGGAGGCCCTGGGTTCGGTTCCCGGGGCCTCCTGGTGAAGGCAAGCCTGCCCGCACGGCGTGGTTAGCTGACCCAGCGAGCACAAGCAGCAAGGGGGGGATAAATGAATAAATAAAATCTTAAAAAAAAAAAAAAAAAAAAGAAGCACTGAAAGGCAAAGCCATCACATTTGAATCTATGTGATGTAACCAAGCACAAACAAGAAAGGCCTCATAACTCTGCCCACATATTTTAAGTCCTCCAATGTATCTGTCCCTGCAAGTCCTTACATTGTTTTAGCCTACAGCTGTTTTGGATAGCAAGATTATTTGAATTGCTATGGCAAAGTTCTGTGTATTTTGAGGGGGGGGAATTATTTTAATACATCCAATTATATATATACTATGCCATGTTCCACTAGGACTGGTGAGGGTAAAGACAGCAACAGAGTCTACAATGCAAACCATATCAGAATAGATTGTTTCTTCACCATATTTGGAAAAGAGTATTTTAACTAGCACATGTAGCCTTTTCTAAGATTTGTATATTAGGTGCCAAAATTGAAATAGTGACATTCTGAGACACCCTCATATCTTACCTGACATGAGATATTTATTCCTTTAGGAAATAAATTTTTGAACAAAAGTTACCCCCATTTTCAAGTCTCAACCCTATAGAAAAAGTTTCTCCTCAAATCCAAGGTATTTATAGTTCCTTCAACAATTTTAGGTTATTGAGGAAAGATAGTCCCTGACTTTTATTGTTTAGATGATATTTCTTTGTTGCTGAGCTACAAAGGATATTCCCTGTGTTTCATATTTTCCTTTCAAAGGAAAACTTGAACATTTTTCATTCATATCCCTAGCTTTGAGTCAGAGTCTTCATGGTTTGCTTACCTGGTAAAATAGAACAGCAATTCCTGTTAGACCTGAAATCAGCCTCTGTGCTCTCAACATAATCAGAAAGCCTTCATAGATTGGATCTCATTTGCCTCCTTATCTGTTACATTTGATTACAGAGAGTGATACAGGTGATACTATTTTTCAGTCTTTGAGGGGAACATATTTGTTTAATGCTCTAAGACTTGGAGTTTAGCACCTTTCACCTGGAGACCCAAATTAAATAAATTGTTAACAGGTGTAATAATACTAATAATCAGAGCTTATTTTTGATAGTCCTCATATTTACTTGGCCATCTTAAACAAATATGAATATGGCAGAACCAGAGCCAGCTACATAATTTACAGAGTCCAGGGTAAAATGAAAATGTGGAGCTCCTTGTCCAAAAATTATCAAGAATTTCAAAACATAACATTAAACCAAACACGCACGGTCCCTTCTGAGCACAGGGCCCTATGCAATTTCACAGATCACAAACCCATGCCCTGATATTCTGGAGCTACCATTAATGACCACTCTTCTGCTTAATTTTTTACCTATTCAGATAATCACATACATCACTTTATGATGTCTTAATACCAATGAGGAAAAGACAACACTGTAGTGCCAGTACACTCAGAGGCCATTAAGGAAGAGGAAAAATAGTTGTTTACAATAAGGAAATGGAAACATTTCTATGTGTAATATAAACTGGATAATAATCATTACTTAATGGTACTTTGGGTCAGATGATTTAAAGTGGGTTTTAATGTGTAACTAGATCAGTAGTCCCCAAACTGGTAAACTTTTTTTATGATTCTAATAATTCCTCCATCTGAAACTGGTTAATCAATATTGAAATCAAGTTTAATATTAATGGGAAGTCAAGGGGCAGAGGTAGAATGGGTGAGAGAAGGCAGTCAAGCTTAGGATATTAACCTATTGATATCTCATGACTACATAGAGCTAAGAAACTATAACACATCTACAAATAATAAATACCATATGTTGAGTGTCTGCTATACCTGGCACTGTGATAAGCACGTTGATTCATTTATTCCTCTAACAACCCTATGGAATAACGGAAGAGAGAGTATTCACAAAAGTAAAGTGAGTCACTTAAATGGACATCACAAAAAAGTTAGCATTAAGAACTATATTAGGGAAGCAGATATGGCTCAAGCAATTGAGCTCCCACTTCCCATATGGGAAGTTTGGTTCCTGGTGCCTCCTGAAAAAAACAAACAAACAACAACAAAAAAAAAATGAACAAGCAAAACAAACAAATAAACCAACCTCAGAAAAGCCAATGTGGCTCAGTGGTTGAGCCCTGGCTTCTCACATACAAGGTGAGAAGAGTTCAATCCCCGACCTAAAGTATCTCAAAAACACAAAAACAAAAAAAAACTATATCACTCATGGTCCAAGCACAATCAAACAAGGTAACTGAGAAGAGTTTACTAAAAGGTATATTTACAAAAGTGTGGGCAGATTTTAGAGAAGCTGATAAGGGATCATGTAATACCCTGTGAAGACTGTAGGCAGAGTGGCTTATAACCATGCTTCTTTGTACTGACAATTTCTATTATTTGGCCAAATAATCCAACTTAATGTGTTGGATTATAGCATGAGCCCCAAGGAGAGGGGGGTGTTACTGTAACCTGCAAAGGATAACAGTATGCACAGGCCTGTCAGGATCTGTGGCCTTCATTAGAGGGACACAGAAAACCAGTGGTGACCTCACAGGGAGAGGTGGGAAAATAAATGCCCAGACCTCATACTCCTCCTTTTTCAGATTTCCTACCCGTGCACCCCATTAAACAAACCTAAACAGAAGCCCCAAGATAAAGGAGCTTAATGATATAGTCTGTTGGTTCTCAAATGCATCAGATACACCTGGAGGGCTGGCTTGTTAAAACACAGAGTGCTGGGCCTCACCTCCCAAATTTCTAACCAGGCAGATCTCAGGTAGCACCCAAAAATTTGCATTTCTAATAAGTCCCCAGGTGATACTGATCTTTCTAGTTTAGGGGCCGTACTTGGAAAACCTCTGTGTAGTCTAAGCAGGTCAACCTGTCTGGGTAGAGAAGGGTGGAGTGTGCAACTGGAAGACACCCAGCACAGGAACAATGGAAGTTGTTTTGAGGACTTTGGATTTGTTTATCATCAAGAAAATGGCTCCATTGATGATTGTTCTTTTGTTTTGCTCTACTTTTTCCCCCAGGAATGCTGAAAGATTTATCTTGTTGCTTTGGTACTAGCTAAGAGAAGCTTTAAGTATTTTCATCATACCTCCTATATAGCCCCTTTAAAAACCCAAAACTTCAGATAGTGTCTAGTCTAGACTGCCTCTCACCAATGAAAGCTGGTGCCTGCAGGAAGGAGGGTGTTGATAGGCAAAGCACAGAAGAGCCCTGACCTTTCCTTATACTACTGTTATTAGTTCAGGAGACTAGAGTGCACTTTGTAAAAGAAAATCTAGAAAATTGAAGGTCTCATTGCTAAATCCATGACAGATGCTTTGAACTTCCTGACTATAAGAAAACATTATTAAGTTTTTGGTGGGTGGAATAATCAATCAAGACTTGCAGTAGCTGAAATATAAGGCTGAACTAGAAGGCCTATCAATTACATCACAGGGTTTGCTATTACTGGTCCTTACTTTGTTTTCATTGAAGGTCAATGAAAAAGATTATGCTAAAGATAACGGAATCCTCTCTAGCAACACAGAAATAGAATGTAAAACTAAAAGCTAAAATTTTACCCAGATCTGTGTAAACAAAGTAGAGCATGTCAGATTAATGAATGACCTGGTTGGGAAAAATGGTAGACAAGAGTCTATAATCTGTATTTGATAGAGGAAAGGTTGTGTCCATTTCCTGGCAGAGATTTCAGAAGTACATAATTTATATGAATAATGAAAAGTTCTCAAGAAACATGCCAAGCTATAATTATCATCGTTATCCCTTCAGGTGCTTAATATAAGCTTTAAGTTGTCTACTCAATATACACAATATTTTTGATTATTTGTCTTTTGGGATTTTTGTTAAATTTTGGAAGATGTGCACTTTTTTTTCATTTTATCTGGAGAAAAGCTGATGATATGGTAGAAATAGATTAGGTTTAAATAAGTTATTTAAATCAGAATTCTGGCTGCTACATTTCTGGGGGTGGAGGGGTGGTTGTTGTTAACCTGCATATTCACCATTTATTTACTTATTTATAGGCAAATTCCTAAGCCTAAAATCACCTTAGCATTTTAATTCCAAATACCAGTTTAAGAATCAAAAATTATTTCACTCAGGAGGCCATTGGTTGTATCAGCAATTTTAGTTGACAGAGTTTGTCCATGAAATTGGACTTAACACCATGTTCTTCAAAAGCTGGATTATGATCAAAATGATGCTGTATCACATAGAAAGTAATAGATGCATCAATATCCACTAAAGAACACATTAAGTTGGATTATTTGGCCAAATAATAGAAATTGTCAGTCCAAAGATGCATGGTTATAAGCCACTCTTGCCTACAATCTTATTTGCCTGTTCCTCTGAAAACAGCTGCTTTGTGCTAGTTGCAAAGAAATAGTAATACCCTAGCCATTAATTGGGCCACTATTACCTTTGACATATTAGGGTTTCCACACTGGGGTGGAAACATAAAGAAAACTAAGGCTAAGTAGATGCTAGAGTCTGCTAAGCAACCCAAAGCACAGTGCCTGGAGCTAGGCGGATGATTCTGGACTGTTATGTTTATCCAGGAAGATTGATCAAGTGGACAAGGCATGAAATACAATCAATCTATCTGGGAGAAAATGATCATTAGTTGACTGAATAGCAATATAACTTTTAAAAGTAAAATAAAATAAATACTGCTTGTCATAAAACTTTCAAGCAGCACAGAAGTTTATAAACTGAAAAGTACCTTTAACCATCCTTCAGTTTCTAATCACATTTCCAAGAATAGTTGTGATCATCTAGGCATTTTCTATGCAAAAATAAAAATGTAAATATAAATATCCTTTGTTTATGCAAAAATTAGATCATACTGTATATAATGACATGAAAATTAATTTTCATTTAGTGTACCTTAGAGATTTTGCTATAATGATACATATAGAACTAACACATTATTTTGAATTGCCACAAAGAATGCATGTACCATAATTTAATTAGCCAATTCCCTGTTGATGGACATTTACATTGATTCTAGATTTTTGCTATTAAAAACAATTTGCAGAGCTAGAGAACAGGTTGCAACAGCCCGAAAAAAGATCTTCTAGGGTTAATGACACCAGACAAAGGCTGGACACTGCCAGAGGAGAGAGGGACAAAGGAGGGAAATCATGACAGCAGAACTGTGAATTGAAACCAGCAGCTGCTGCTGCCAGCACCCTCCCCCACACTAAAGACGCTTAAGAATACTCAGGCCTTTGGGCCCACAGCTACAGACAAAGGGGGCTCCAGGAATCCACCACCCCAGGAAAGGGGAGAAAGAGGGACACAGCCTAAAGCTGACTCAGCTTCTGAACCACAAATTTGGTCTGCTATAGCCCACCAGCCCTTCCAGGTCAGATGGAACCATACTGTTGTTTGCCCTTGGAGCTTGCACGGGACTGGAGAAATGTGACCCTCTCAATATCCCTCTCTTCTAGTCAGGAATGATTGTTGAGGACATACCTCCCCAGGCAAGGGGAGAGAGAGGAACACAGCCTAAGGCTGACTCAGTTTTTGACCCACAAATTTGGTCTGCTGTGTCCCACAAGCCCTTCCAGGCCGGGTGGGGCTGCACCATTGTTTGCCTTGGGAGCCAGCAAGGGGCTAAAGA
Organism: Tolypeutes matacus; assembly: GCA_026826555.1. Classification (NCBI taxonomy): domain Eukaryota; kingdom Metazoa; phylum Chordata; class Mammalia; order Cingulata; family Chlamyphoridae; genus Tolypeutes; species Tolypeutes matacus. The sequence continues at coordinate 14,107,230 of JAKSZT010053813.1, forward strand.
GATATGACCCTCCCAATGTCCTTCTCTACTAACCAGGACTGATTATTGAGGATGCAGAGGGGAGTGGAAATATTTCCTACCCAGGAAAAGGGTAGGGGGCTGCCAGAGAAGGCTGGAGAACTGTCTCTGAGAAAGTTTGAATTACAAAGCTCTTAGCCTCCAGGCAGGAACCTCTATCAAATTGATTCCAGTCAGTGTTGCAACAAACACACTCCAACCAGACATTGAACTGAGAGGGCTGCCAAAGAGTGCTATCTAGAAGCAGACCAAGGAAGTACATGTGAGAAAGTTAAAAATAAGTAAGAGAGGCTTTTTCTGGCCTTTATAGCTTACCTCCCCAAGTCTTAGAAAGTAGATCTGCAACAAATTAGTGGGTCCAGAGCCCAGTTTTAAGCGACTAGCAGGGACAATCCTAACAATCCAGATTGAACCAAGAATCAAAGATCAGTGGTAACACACAGCCTTCTGCCACTAAATCCCTACAAACAAGAAAGAAATTGAGCATCTGAGTAAACTACATCCTAATCAGATGCTTAGACATCAGCAAAAAATTATAAGCCATCCTAAGAAAATGGAAGACATGGCCCAAGAAAAGAAATATATCAAAGCCCCAGAAGAGAGACAGGATTTGAGAGAATTAATTAACAAGATGCACACAAATTTTCAAAATCATATTAATGAGCTGAAAGGCAATATGACTGAAAAGATAAATGACATCAAAGAAGACATTGAGTGAGCACAAAGAAGAATTTGAAATCCCAAACAGAAAACTAACAGAGCTCATGGAAATGAAAGACACAATAGGTGAGATCAAAAACACATGACAGGCGTACAACAGCAGACTCAAAATTATAGAAGAAAGAATAACTGATAGCAAAGACAGAACAGTTAAAATTGAAGAGAGAATAGAACAGAGAGAGAAAAGAATGGAAAAAATTGAGCAGGGGCTCAGAGAATTGAATGACAACACAAAACGCAACAACAAACATGTCATGGGAGTTCCAGAAGGAGAAGAGATGGAAAAAGGGACAGAAAGAGTATCTGAGGAAATAATAGCAGAAAATTTCCCAACTCTCACAAAAGAAATGAACTTACATATCCAAGAAGCATACCATCTCCCAATCAGAATAAGTTTGAAAAGACCTACTCCAAGACACATACTATTCAGAATGCCAAATGCCAGAGATAAAGAGAAAATTCTGAGAGCAGCAAGGGAGAAACAAACCATCACATACCAGAAACACCCAGTAAGACTTAGTATGGATTTCTCATCAGAACCATGGAGGCAAAAATACAGTGGTATGATACAATTAGGAAACTGAAAGAGAAAAACTGCCAGTCAAGAACTCTTTATCCAACAAAATTGTCCTTCAAATATGAAGGTGAGTATAAAATATTCACAAACAAACAAAAACTAAGAGAATTCATAAAAAGAATGCACCTTTTCAGGAAATATGAAAGGAAGCCTTAGAGCCTGAAAGAAAGACAGGAGAGAGAGGCCTAGAGGAGAGTATAGAAGAAAGAATAGCAGAAAGTATAACCAAAACAGTAAAAAGACAGACAAAATTATGATATGACATATGAAAACCAAAGAATAAAATGGTGGAAATAAATAAAGCATTTACAGTAATATCATTGAATGTGAATGGATTAACTCACCAATCAAAAGATATAGGCTGACAGATGGATTTAAAAAACATGAGCCATCCATATGCTGCTTACAAGAGACTCATCTTAGACCTAGCTGAAAGTGAAAGGTTGGAAAAGATACTCCACGCAAGTAGTAACCAAAAAAAGAGCAGGGGTAGCTATACTAATATTGGACAAAACAGACTTTAAATGCAAAAAAGTTATAAGAGATACGGAAGGCCATTATATATTAATAAAAGGGACAATCCACCAGGAAGATATAACAGTCATAAATTTATATCTATGCACCTAACCAGGGTGCCCCAAAATACATGAGACAAGCTCTGGCAAAACTAAAGGGAGAAAAAGACATCACTACAATAAGTGTTGGAGACTTCAACACACCACTCACATCATTAGATAGAATAACTAGACAGAAGATAAGGAAACAAAGAACTTGAACAATATGATAAACAAGTTAGACTTAACAGAACATTGAATCTAAACTCAGAGGGTTATACATTCTTCTCAAGTGCCCATGGATCTTTCTCCAGGATAGAATACATGTTAAGGCACAATGCAGCTCTTAATAATATAAAGACTAAAATTATACAAAGCACCTTCTCAGATAATAATGGAACAAAACTGGAAATCAATAATAGACAGGGAAAAGGTAAATTCACAAATGTTTGGAGGCTAAACAACACATTCCTAAATAATCTTAATAAAGAATAATCCTAAATAATAATGCTAATAATCCTAAATAAAGAAGAAATTGCAAGTGAAATCTGTAAATACATTGAGACAAATTAAAATGAGAACACAACGTATCAAAACTTAAGGGATAGAGAAAGGCAGTTTTGAGAGGGAAATTTATAGCCCTAAATGCCTATATTTAAAAGGAAGAAAAAGCTAAACTTAAAGATTTAACTGAACAACTAGAGAAACTAGAAAAAGAACAGCAAACCAATCCCAAAGCAAGCAGAAGAAAAGAAACATTAAAGATTAGATAGAAATAAATGAAATTGAGAACAACAACAACAAAAAAATAGAGAAAAATCAACAAACCAAAAGATGGTTCTTTGAAAAGATCAATAAAATTCACACACTCCTAGCTAGACTAACAAAGGAAAAAAGGGAGAGGATGCAAATAAATACAATCAGAAATGAAAGGGGGGCAGTTATGACTGACACGACAGAAATAAAAAGGATCATAAGAGGATGTTATGAGAAAGTGAATGCCAACAAACTAGGCAACCTAGATGAAATGGACAAATTTCTAGAAGTGCTCAAACAACCTTCACTGACGCTACAAGAAATACAAGAACTTAAACCAATCACATTTAAAGTGATTGAGTCCGTCATCAAAAATCTCCCAACAAAGAAAAGTCCAATACCAGATGGTTTCATAGGTGAATTCTATCAAACATTTCGAAAAGAATTAATGCCAATCCTGTTTAAATTCTCCCCCCCCCAAAAAAAAAAAATCAAAGAGGAGGGACAGTTACTCAACACATTTTATGAAGCCAACATCACCCTAATACCAAAGCCAGATAAAGATACTACAAGAAAAGAAAATTACAGGCCAATCTCTCTAAAGAACATAGATGCAAAAATTCTCAACAAAATACTTGCAAATCGAATCCAACAGCATATCATAAGACTTATACATCACAACCAAGTGGGATTTATTCCTGATATGCAAGGCTGGTTCAGCATAAGAAAATCAATCAAAATAAAACACCACATTAACAAATTAAACAAATAAAAAACACACGATCAACTCAATAGATGCAGAAAAGGTTTTTGACAAAATCTAGCATCCTTTTTTTGATAAAAACACTTCAAAAGATAGAAATAGAAGGGAAATTCCTCAATATGATAAAAGACATATATGAAAAACCCACAGCCAACATCGTACTCGATGGGGAAAGGTTGAAAGCTTTCCCTCCAAGATTAGGAACAAGACAAGGATGCCCACTATCACCATTGTTACCAACACTGTACTAGAAGTTCTAGCTAGAGCAATTAGACAAGAAAAAAAAAAAATTAAAGGCATGCAAACAGGGAAAGAGGAAATAAAACTCTCATTATTTGCGGGTGACATGATCCTATATTTAGAAAATTCTGAAATGTCTACAACAAAGCTACTTGAGCTAATAAATGAGTTCAGCAAAGTGGCAGTATACAAGATCAACATGCAAAAATCAGTAATGTTTCTAAACACTAATACTGAACAATCTGAGGAGGAAATTGGGGGAAAAATCCTTTTATAACAGCAACAAAAACACTCAAATACTTAGGAATTAATTTAACCAAAGAAGTACAGGGACTATATGCAGAAAAATACAAAACAATGCTAAAAGAAATCAATGAAGACCTAAACAAATGGAAAGACATTCCGTGTTCATGGATTGGAAGACTAAATATTGTGAAGATGTCCATCCTACCCAAACTTATTTATAGATTCAATGAAATACCAATCAAAATTCCAACAGCCTACTTTACAGAATTAGAAAAGGCAGTTATCAAATTCATTTGGAAGGGAAAGACCACCTGAATAGCTGAAAGCATTCTAAAGAAGAAGAGCAACATGGTAGGAATTTCACTGCCTGACCTTGAAGCATATTACAAAGCTACAGTGATCAAAACAGCATGGTACAGGCATAAAGATAGACACACTGATCAGTGGAATAAAACTGAGAGTCCAGAAATAAACCCTCACCTCTACAGTCAGCTGGTTTTTGACATAACTACCAAGTCCATGCTAATGGAACAAAACAGTCTCTTCAACAAATGGTGCTGGGAGAACTTGATATCTACAACCAAAAGAATGAAAGAGATCCCCTTTCTCACTCCCTATAAAAGAATCAACTCAAAACAGATCAAAGACCTATATATAAAAACAGAACCATAAAACTACTAGAAGAAAATGTAGGGATACATCTTCAAGACCTTGTAATAGGTGGTGGTTGCTTGGACCTTACACCCAAAGCACACACAACAAAAGAAAAAATATATAAATGGGGTGACTTCAAAATTAAACACTTTTGCACCTCACAGGACTTTGTCAAAAAAGTGAAAAGGCAGCCAACTCAATGGGAGAAAATATTTGGAAATCACATGTCTGATAAGGGTTTAATATCCAGGAAATATAAAGAGATGTTACAACTCAACAATAAAAAGACAAATGACCTAATTAAAAAATAGGCAATAGACTTGAATAGACATTTGTCCAAAGAAGAAATAAAAATGGCAAAAGAAAAACACATGAAAAAATGTTCAACATCATTAATGATTAGGGAAATGCAAATTGAAACTACAATGAGCTATCATTTCACATCTATCAGAATGGCCACTATTAAAAAGACAGAGAACTACAAGTGTTGGAGAAGATATGGAGAGATAGGAACACTTCTTCACTGTTATTGGGAATGCAGAATGGTACAGCCACTGTGGAGGACTGTTTGGCAGCTCCTAAAATAGTTGAATATAGATTTGTCATGTGACCCTGCAGTACCACCCCTGGGTATATACCCAGAAGAACTAAGATCAGGGACACAAATAGACATTTGCACACCTATGTTCATAGCGGCATTATTCACGATTGCCAGGTGTCCATCAACCGATGAATGGATAACAAACTGTTATGTATTCACATGACGGAATATTATGCAGCTATAAGAAGAAATGAAGTTGTAAAATGTATGACAACATGGGTGAACCTGGAGGACATTATGTTGAGCGAAGCAAGCCAAACACAAAAGGACAAATACTATATGATTACATTACTAAGAACCAAATATATTGTGCAACATACTGTATAATTCCATTTGTATAAAATGTAAATATAAATCAATTTATAAAGATGAAAAAAAATAATTTGCAATTAAAACTACACTCAGATACCATTTCCCACCAAAAATCTGAAAGCATACTTTATTGTCAAGGCAGTGGGAAAACTGATATTCTTATATATTACTGGTAGGAATGCAAAATAGTATAAACTCTATGGAGAAGAGTGTGGCAATATCTAGCAAAATTACACATACATTTGCCCTTTGATGCAGCAATTCTCTTTCTAGGAATTTATTCCAAAGATACACTTAACAAAAATACTGTAGTGGATGCTATGGTGGATTACCCAGCTCGCCTCTTTATGATGTGGTCTATGTGTGACTCCACTGTTAATGACTGTTGGCAGCTAGTGATTCTCAGCTAAGATCCTCTCTGTGAATTGCCTTTGGCAGTAGAAAGCTACCTCCCAATCAAGTTGCAATGGCTGTTCTATGCAGAGCACCTTGCCTCAAGAAAGGACAACTTTGAAGAATCATCCTTGTTCCAGGGATCTCCATGGAATTGCAGTTCAATATTTCCCAATGCTCAATCCTACTTCCTTCACTCCCTCAAATATGTTGATCCCAAAAGCACTCACCAATAACTTCCTGTATGTAAATCTCTGCTCAGAACCTGTTTCCCAGGGAACCTCATCAGTTGGTACCAGGAGGGGTCCAAGGAAGCAGTCTCTAAATGGAATTTCGGAGCTGAATCACCTGACAGCTGACAATGAAGACCACATTATTGGTGGTAGATGGAGCACTGATAGTGCTTGATGTGTAGTATCAGTGCAACTATTTTTTTTTTTTTTTTTTTTTTTTTATAAAAGAAGATTTATTTAAAATTAACCCCTTCTCAAAGCCATGTAGTTAAGAACTTAAAAGGATAACAGGGCTACCTTATGTAATTTATTTATTTATTTTTTTTATTTTTTTTTTTGCTTACAAAAATGTTATTTATATATATATATATATATACATATATTTTAAGAGGTGCTTAGATTACCCAAAATATCACACGGAACCCACTGGGATTCCCATGCTGCCCACCTCCCACACCTCCCACCACATCCCACACAAACATCTCCCACAGTGTGGCCCACCAACCTCAATGAACTTACACATCCTGGAGCCTTGCCACCAACCATAGACCACAGTTCACACCGCAGACCACACTCTCTCCCACTCAGTTCTGAGTGGTGTGTGCTGATTTAAAATGGCCTACATCCATTGCCACAACAGTACTCAGGACAACCTCCAACTCCCAAAGAAGCCCCTGTATTTCAACTGCTCATCCCCTCCCTACCCAAAAACTGTCAAGTGGCCACTGGCTCCACCTCATTGTTATAATTTCTTGCATTGCAAGAATCACCATATGTGAGCAAGAGAATACCATCAAGTCCACTCTAGTCCATAGTTCTTCATGTGGTGAACTGGGATAGAACACCAGTGGAAGGGAATGTACCAGCAGGTATAACATCTCAGGCTTTTGTGGAAGTAATACTAATAAGAACAATGGAACCAAAGAGCTGTTGCAAGGTACCATTGATGTATTGGAAAAAAACAATCAAAGGTTGAGGATAATTATCAATTTAAGGTGAAGTACAAAACTGAGATATTCCCTTTGGCAGCAGATGAAGACAGTTATTTCTGTAGCTAGAGGGTAGAAAAATCTGTGAATGCGGCTCAGGATTTCATTATGAGAGTATCAGAATCCCAGAGAAAGGTAAATTCTCAGTTCTTGAAACTCCAATATGTCAAAGTCAGGACCTTGATGAGGAAACCTATCAAGGTCAGGGCCCTGTTTGGGGATGGGGATATTTGCATTGATTCACTCAAAAACCTTGAAACCTCAGATCGCCATGAAGCCTCTGGGCCTACAGAAATGGTCTACTCCCCTCTGTTAAAAGCTAACATTCCACCCCATCAGACTCACTTGGAGCTAATGCATGCATCCCCCATCTCATCCACAAGATCTAACCCCTCTTCTCATGAGCATCAGACCAATAAATAGGATCAAGTCTCAATATAACCCAGAAGAGGAAGTGCTGTTAAGCCTGCTAAGGGAGTAAAGGGACTATATGCTAAAGGAATTTCAGGATCTACCCAGTATGTATCAGCAGGAACCAGGAAACTACACATGGGATAAGATCCTGAGAGTGCTGGATCAATGGAAACACAACATAAGACTGGACAAGGGAGAATTTATTAATATGGGAGCACTTTCCTAGGATAAAGGATTTAACAGCCTGGCAAGGACCCCAGGAGAAGGTACTACCATACTGTTAGGATTTATTCTTGGAAGCAAAAAAATCAATGGCCTACACTGAGTGAAGCAGAAATACCATAACTGTCTTGGAAGATGGTATAAGAAGTAATTAAAAGACTCAGAGAAATAGACAAGCTAGAAATACCAGTTGGTAGCTAGATATTCTAGGCCATATAAGGTAAAATATTCATAGGTTCTAGGGATTAAGATATGCTCATTATTCTGTCTACCACAGATCCTGATTCAAACAAACCTACTAAAAAAATAAATAAAAGATGTTTTCCACAGAGTCAGAGAAATGTGACCATAATTTGGCTATCACTTTATATAAGGAACTGTTATTTCTTTTTTTTAGGTATAAAAGTGGTATTGTGGTTATGTTAAGAAACGAATGCTTATCTATTGGTAATGCTTAATGAGGTATTTATAGGTGAGATTATAAGATATGAGATTTGCTTAAAATGCTAAAAAAAAAAAAAAAAAAAAAAAGCATGAGCATGGGAAATAGAACAAATAGGCAAAAATAATAAAAATCATTAGAGCTGAATTTTGGAGACATAGGGGTTCAGAATAATTTCTATTTTTGTGTATACCTGCAAATGTCAACAATAAAATAAATTTTCTATCAAAGATTGAAGGGAAGGGAAGGGAAGGGAAGGGAAGGGAATGGAAGGGGAGAATCCAATGCTGCAATCAACAGTTCTTGTCCATATATATTTGCATGCCAGTAGGGTAATTTCTTAGCCACATAATTGCAATTAAAATGTTGCTAGCAACTATTTTACATGTATACTAAGGTTGAACAATTAGGTAAACAGATGGGGGGAGACAGATTTTTCACTGTCAGAGATGAAAGTTTCAGATGAGTAATAAAAGAAGTCTAGAAGGTAATCAGTGGTCTGGGACTGGCGTCAAAGACATCAGACTGAACTCATATTTCATTTAATATGAGGTCAGATGCAGATGTACACATGCAGGGAGAATTACAGGTATGTGTGTATATATAGGTTAATACATATATATTACCTAGCTCTGTCCACTGAAAGAGCTAATAAGCAATGAAACCCCAGTAGCAAAGAGTAAACCCAGCACCCAGATCTTGGTTTCTAAATGCCATTTTCCAAAAAACAGGAACTAGAGATCCTTGGAAAAATGGATAATTATAGGTCTAAGGCTAAGCATCCATGCACATAACTATAGAAAGGAGAGATTACAATTGAGTGTAGTTTCCATATTATGATTATTTTTTGCAAATTCACTTCATCTGTAGATATCAAAATCTCTGAAATGTCTTGATTACCACTTTCCTTAATGCTGGGGCCTGGCACCTCCTTGTAAGTAAACATTCCTTAATGTCTTCACATAATACTGTCTTCCATTCCATGATCTTTATGCACTATATGCACTATAGTGCACAGTGTTACAGAGAAGTGTCAATATATAATATGAATACCAAACTCAAGTTTAAAATCTTTAGTAGACTTATCAATCTTAAAATATAAAGTAAGAGACTTCCAGTAAAATGGTGACAGAGTAGGTAGGCAGAGACTGACCTTCTCAAAAAAAAAAAGTGAAGAGAAGGCAGGTACCTATCTAAAGGAGGTGCTTCATATATATATATATATATATATATATATAGAGAGAGAGAGAGAGAGAGAGAGAGAGAGAGAACGGGAAGGCACTCTGAGTCATCTAGGAGGGTACTGGAAAGTTAAAGAAGAAAACCGTGAGTTGCTCACCCCTGTGGCTGGAAAGGGCACATATATCCCACCCTCACAGCAAGTAGCCTCGGTGCTCCTGGCTTGCTGCTGCCAAGGGACTGGAGGGGGCATTCCCTGGAAGGAAGAGGGGTCTGGCAGAGGGTGGAGAGTGGTTTCTTTGTGGTGAATTTGGCCAGCTGAGGCCCCTTTGAATCTCAGAAGGGACCCCGGCCCATTGGGGAGAGGGGAGGGGGAATCCGCTTAGGTAGGCTTTCATACCAGGCGGCCTGCCCTCCCACTCAAGGGGAGAAAGCAATTAGATTAGAGAGGGATTAGATTAGAAATCTAAAAATGCCTGGGGGAAAGGGAGCAGATAGCTCTCTGAAGACTGATTAACCTAAGGAGACAATTTAGCTCAGTGGAGGAATTCCTGCTGTATATAAATGAGGCCCCTGGTTCCATTTCTGGGTCAATCAAGAGAGTGGTCCACCTGTTTATCAGACATCCAGCTGATACTTTATGACAGGGAATATACAGATATTCTTTTTGTTTTAGGTTTTCCTGGATCTGTTTTTTTTTTTTTAAGTTTCCTTTTTTTAATTTAATTTAATTTTTTAATTTTAATCACTAAAACCCAGTATATAACCAGCAGAGGGCAGGCTGTAGGGTGACTGAATGAACACCAGCAGCCTGAGAAGCTCTTTAGGGGTCCAAAGGGGAGGCTGTTTTTCCTTGGTTTTTTTTTGGTTTTTGTTTTTTGTTTTTTTGTTTTTACCGGGAGGTACCGAGGATCGAACCCCAGTCTCTCCATATGGTAGACGGACGCCGAACCTTTTGAGCCACATCCGTTTCCCTATTTTTCCTTGGTTTTGTTGTTGTTTTTGTTGCTACCGCTGTTTTGTTTCTTGTTTGTTGTGTTTCTCCTTTTTTTTTTGTTTCCCTCCTTTTCTTTCCTTTCACCAATTTTTTTCTACATATGTTATTTCTTTTCTTTCCTTCATTTTTCTATCTTTAGTTTTCTGTTGTTTTTCATTCATTCTACCTCTTTTTGTTTGGTCTTCCATTTTTATTTTTATTTCTCTCTCTCTCACTCCTTTTTTCTCTGTTTTCTTTCCTTATTTTTTTACTTTTTTTTTTTTTCTTTTTATTTTTTCCTTTCCTCTCTTCTCATCATTCTGGCCTTTTAATTCAGTCTACATATTTTTTCTATTTTGTTTCTTGTTTCATTTTTTCTTTCCCACTTTTTAAATCTTATTCCTCTGTACTTCTTAGGATTTTTTACTCATGTTAATTATTTATTTTCCTAGTTCTTGTATAGCTCCTTTTCTACCTTTTTTGTTATTAATACTATTATTGTTTTTCTCTTCTTATCTCTTTCCTTTTCTCTGGTCCTAACTTTTTTTCCAAGGGAATATAGACAACAGTAAGGAAATAGAATAAGAGGAACAAAGTATCAAAGTGAAACCTTAAAACACACAAAAACAACAATAAAATAAAACCCTAGAGTAGAAAGACATGCTAACCAACCAAATAAACCCATCAAAATAGAAAGATGCCTAGACACCAACAAAAAATTATAAGCCATACTAAGAAACAGGAAGAAATGGCCAAGTCTAACAAACAACAAACAAACTGAAAAAAAAAGGAGGAGATGCAGAACATGGAACAACTAATCAAAGAGATCCAAAAAAAATATCATGAATCAACTTAATGAAGTGAAGGAAGAGATTAAGGATATTAAAAATACACTGGGAGAACATACCAAAGAAAATATAAACATACATAAAAAGATAATGGATATGATGGTGATGAATGGCACAATGCAAGAAATCAAAAATACACTGGAAGCACATAACAGCAGATTTGAACAGGCAGAGGAAAGAATCAGTGATGCAGAAGACAGTACATCTGAAATCAGACAGATAGTAGAACAGATAGATAAAAAGATAGAAAAAAAAATCCAGCAAGGAGTTAGGGACTTGAATGACAACATGAAACGCACAAACATATGCATTATAGACATCCCAGAGGGAAAAGAGAAGGGAAAGGGGGCAGACAGAGTGTTGGAGGAAATAATGGCTGAAAATTTCCCAACTCTATTGAGGGACATGGACATACATGTCCAGGAAGCACAGCGCATCTCAAACATTATAAATCCTAACAGGCCTACTACAAGACATATACTTTTCAAATTGTCCAGTGCTCAAGACAAAGAGAGAATACTGAAAGCAGCAAGAGAAAAGAGATCCATCACAGATAAAGGACATTCAATAAGATTAAGTGCCGATTTCTCATCTAAAATCATGGAGGCAAGAAGGCAGTGGTATGACATTATTAAGGTGCTAAAAAAAAAAAAAACTTCCAGCCAAGAATTCTCTATCTATTCATCAAAGCTGGCATTCAAAACTGATGGAGAGTTCAAAATATTCACAGATAAACAAAAATTAAGAGAGTATGCCAATAAGAAACCTGCCCTTCAAGAAAACTAAAGGGAGTTCTGAAGGTTGAAAGGGAAAAAACAGGAGAGAGAGGGATGAAGGAGAGTGTAAGAATAACAAAAAAGATAAAAAGAAATAAAAACAACATATGGCATACATAAACCTAAAGAAAATATGGCTAGTATAAGTAATTCCTTGACAGTAATAACACTGAATGTTAATGACTTAAATTCTCCAATCAAGAGACACAGATTGGCAGAATAGATAAGGAAATATGACTGTATTAGTCAGCCAAAGGGGTGTTAATGTGAAATACCAGAAATGGGTTGGTCTTTATGAAGGTATTTATTTGGGGTAGAAATCCACAGTTACCAGGCCATAAAGCGTGAGCTTCTTCTTTCACCAAAGTCCATTGCCACGTGTTGGAGCAAGACAGCTGCCAACGTTTGCCAGGGTTTAGGTTTCTTGGGTTCCTCTCTTCCCGGGGCTGTGTTTCTCTCTGGGCTTAGTTCCTGTTTCCTCCACAAGGTCAGCAGTAGACTATCAGGTGAACAGCTGGCTTCTCTTCTCCTGGGGCCATCTCTCCAAAATCAAAACTCCAACATCAAAACATCAACTTCAGAACTGCTGCAACTCTGTTCTTTGTGATGCCTTTTATATTTTCTTCCCCCACCCACTAAGAGGTGGGGCTCAACACCCAACTGACATGGCCCAGTCAACACCCTAATCGTAACTTAATCATGCCCAGATTAACAGATCAGTTTACAAGCATGATCCAATTATATTTTTGGAATTCATAATCACATCAAATTGCCCAACGGCTACAATGACCCATCTATATGCTGTCTATAAGAAACAACTTAGACCCAGGGACACAAGGATGCTAAAAGTGAATGGTTGGAAACCAATTTTACATGCAAACAATAACCAAAAAATGGCAAAAGTAGCTATATTAATATTGGACAAAGTAGACTTTAAATGCAAAACTATTCTAAGAGACAAAGAAGGGCACCATATATTAATAAAGGGGCAATATATCAAGAAGAAAGAACAATCATAAACATTATGCACCTAACCAGGGCACCTCAAAATACATGAGACAAACACTGGAAAAACTAAGTGGAGAAATAGATGCCTCTACAATTATACTGGGAGACTTTAATAAACCATTATCACCAGAAGACAGAACATCTCGACAGAGAATCAATAAAGAAACAAAGACCTTTAAAAATACATTAGAAGATGTGGACCTAATAGACATATATAGAACATTACACCCAAATACAGCAAGATATATATTCTTCTCAAGGGCACATGGATCATTCTCCAGGATAAACCACATGCTAGGCCACAGAACAACTCTCAATGAATTCAGAAGACTGAAATTATACAAAGTAATTTCTCTGACCACAATGGAATGAACCTGGAAATCAGTAAAGGTCAGAGAAGCAGATTAGGCACAAAGATATAGAAGTTAAACAACACACTCTTAGACAATCAGTGGGTCAAGGAGAAAATTGCAAAAGAAACCAATAACTATCTTGAAACGAATGAAAATGACAACACAATGTACCAAAACCTATGGGATGGAGCAAAAATTATACTGAGAGGGAAATTCATAGCCATAAATGCCTATATTTAAAAAGAAGAAAGAGCTAAAATCAAACACTTAACTATACACCTGGAAGAACTAGAAAAAGAACAACAAACTAACCCCAAAGGAAGTAGAAAGAAAGAAAGAAAGATTAGAGCAGAGCTAAATGAAATTGAAAATAAGAAAGCACTAGAAAAAATAAACAAAATAAAAAGCTGTTTCTTTGAGAAGATTAATAAAACTGACAAACCCTCAGCTAGACTAACAAAGAAAAAAAGAAAGAAGATGCAAATACATAAAATAAGAAATGAGGAAGGGGATATCACAACTGACCCCACTGAAATAAAGAGTGTCTCAAAGGGGTACTTTGAAAAATTGTATGCCAGCAAAATGGATAACTTAGAGGAAATGGACAAATTCCTAGAAACATACAAGCAGCCTACATTGATGAAAGAATTGATGCAATCAACAGACCAATAACAAGTAACGAGATTGAATTAGTCATCAAAACCTCCCAACTTAGAAGAGCCCAGGACCAGAAGGCTTCACAGGTGAATTCTATCAAACATTCCAGAAAGAGCTAATACCATTCCTGCTTAAACTCTTCCAAAAAATAGAAGTGGAGGGAACATTGCCTAACTCATTCTATGATGTCAACATCACCCTAATACCAAAGTCAAACTAAGATGCCATAAGAAAGGAAAACTATAGACCAATTTCTCTTATGAACCTAGATGCTAAAATCCTTATCAAAATACTTGCTAATCATATTAAACAACACATCAAATGAATTATACACCATGAGCAAGTAGGCTTCATCCCTGTTATGCAAGGATGGTTCAGCATAAGAAAATCAATCAATGTAATATACCACATAAACAGATCAAAAGAAAAAAAATCACATGATAATCTCTATAGAAGCAGAAAAAGCATTCAACAAAACACAGCACGCTTTTCTGATAAAAACACTTCAAAAGATAGGAATAGAAGGAAACGTCCTCAATATGATAAAGCATATACATGAAAATCTCACAGCCAACATCATATTCAACTGTGAAATCCTTTTTTTTTTTTTTTTTTTTTAATCTGAGAGAGATTGATAAAGGGGAGAACAGCTGAAGAAACTGTGCTCTCCAGCTGTCAATCGTGAAATCTTAAAAGCTTTCCCTCTAAGATCTGGAACAAGACAAGGATGCCCACTGTCACTGCTCTTACTTAACATTGGGTTAGAAGTAGTTGCTTAAGCACTTAGGCAAGAAGAAGTTATAAAAGGCATCCGAATTGGAAAGGAAGAAGTAAAAATTTCACTATTTGCAGATGACATGATTCTATAATTCAAAAGACCTGAGAAATTTACAACAAAGCTTCCGGAACTTATGAATGAGTTCAGTAAAGCAGTAGGTTATAAGAGTAATGTGCAAAAATCAGTAACATTTCTGAACACCAGTAACAAGCAATTTAAGGAGGAAATCAAGAAAAAATCCCATTACAACAGCAACTAAAAGAATCATATACCTAGGAATAAATGTAACTAAAGATGTAAACGACTTGTATGCAGAAAACTACACAACATTGTTAAAGGAAATCAAAGAGATGGAATAAATAAATGGAAGAATATTCCCTGTTCATGGATAGGAAGACTAAACATCATTAAGATGTCTATTCTGCCCAAACTGCTTTACAGATTTAATGTAATCCCAATAAAAATTACCACAGCATTTTTTACTGAATTGGAAAAGCTAACTATGAAATTTATTTGGAAGAGCAAGAGGCCCCAAATAGCCAAAGACATATTGAAAAAGAAAACTGAAATCAGAGGAATCATACTACCTGATTTTAAAACATATTACAAAGCTACAGTGGTCAAAACTGCATGGTGTTATCACAAGGATAGACATACTGACCAATGGAACTGAATTGAGAGTTCTGATATATCCAAAAGAATGAGAGAGGAACACTATCTCACACCTTATACAAAAATTAACTCAAAATGGATCAAAGATCTAAATATAAGAGCCAAGAACATAAAGATCTTGGAAGATAATGTAGGGAAGCATCTACAGGATCTTGTATTAGGAAATGGTTTCATGAAATTTACACCCAAAGCATGAGCAACAAAGGAAAAATAGATAAATGGGACCTCCTCAAAATTAAAAATGTTTGCACCTCAAAGCAGTTTGTCAAGAAAGTGAAAGGGCAGCCTACACAATGGGAGAAAGTATTTGGTAACCATATATCTGATAGCGGTCTAATAGCCAGCATATATAAAGAAATCCTATACCTCAAAAATAAAAAGACAAACAATCCATTTAAAAAATGGGCAAGTGATTTGAATAAACACTTCTCCAAAGAAATGCAAATGGCTACAAGGCACATGAAAAGATGCTCAACATCACTAGCTATTAGGGAGATGCAAATCAAAACTACAATGAGGAGGAGGAGGCCAAGATGGCCTTAGTGTAGGAGGGCACACACTGCAAGCTCCCAGAGCAAGGCCGATTGTGGTCCTGCCCAGGGGTCTGTGCTGTGCACCGTGGAGTGAGAAGCTTGGGACATCTATCTGCGCGGACCAACGGCGTGGATGGAATGGTAGAGATTCGTGAGTTTTAAGGCTCCTGGTGGTGTTTGGCACAGACTCCTGAGCCCCGCGGTTAGGGAGGAAAAATAAAATAAAATAAAACGGCCATCTGGAGCCGGGAGCAGGACGAAAAAGTTTCATTTTCTGGGGATCTGGCTGCCTGGCGCCCCTTGGACCTTGTGTGAACAGAACAAACGAGCTAATCAGCACCCGGTGAACCGGAGGGGGGATTTTGGTCGGGGAACGGAGCTGATTTCCCTAGCCACCCAGGGATAAGACCCGGGCCGCTGCGGAGCCAGGAAGAAGGGACACTTCCCAAAAAAGGGAGGGTTCTGTTGGAAGACAGGGAAGGGTATTTTATATTTTTAGACATCGATATGGCTGCCTGTACCGCCCCATAGCTTTGGGGAGCAGATAAGCCGACCTGAAGCAGCATTAGGCTGAGAGCAGACGCGAATTTGCACTCAAACTGATTTACTGAGCAGCCCGGTGACGCTGGAGCTCAGCTCCAGAAGGGGCGGAATCCGCCGTCTTTAGCACTACTCACTGACTAACAACAGAGCTACAGCTAACCTGGGGAGTCCGGAAAGTGGGACGTGCTTGATTAATTTCCACGGGCCCAGCTAGGGTCCCTTCCGTAAGGGGGTTGGTCTAGAGGAGGAATTATTTTGGGTCCTGCATTTGGCTAAAAAAATAAAAATTAAAAAAAAAAAAAAGTGAGGTCACCTCAACAAATGAAAAATAAATTCTTTTTAATTTAGTTTAATAGCTAAAAGCTGCTTCAGGACCTGCATATAGAACCCTGTGGGGAGGGAAGCGGCTGTGGCTCAATCAGTAGGGCTCCCGTTTACCATATGGGAGGCCCCGGATTCGGTTCCCAGGGCCTCCTGGTGAAGGCAAGCCCGCCCGAGAGGCGTGGTTAGCTGACCCAGCGAGCACAAGCAGCAAGAGGAGGATAAATGAATAAATAAATAAAATCTTTAAAAAAAAAAAAAAAAAAAGAACCCTGTGGGGAAATTGATTGATAAACACAAGTAGGCAGGAAGGATCCACGTGGACGCTAGGGGAATCATTAACCCCCCTTAGCTCTGTTTGACTGCTTGCCTGTGTGGATCTTCCGTTTCTCTCTGTTTATTTCTGGCCTCTTGCTATTATTTCCTCTTTCCTCCCCCTTCCTTTTTCCTTCTATTTTTTTTTTTTTTTAAAGGTGCTGCCAGCTTGTCGCTTCTTTGCTGGGCTCCTTCTACAGTAATTTCCCACTCGCTGTATATATTGATTCTGTATTACAAACTATCGCTTATCCTTCCTGCATCTTTCTGCCTTCTGTTTTCTGTTGTGGCACTTAGAGACAACATTTTTTCATAGGGCCACAACTTAAGGGTGTCAATTTCTATTCCATCTATTTTGTTTTCTTCTTTTTTTTTTTTTATTAGTATTAAATTTATCCTTTTAGACCTTTCTTTACTATTTCTCTCCCTCCTCATAATTCTAGCCTTCTAAATCACTATATATATATTCCTCCATTTGTTTTCCCAGTCCATTGTAGGAACTCCATATTTTTTCCTACTACTCTACACTGCCTACACAAGTTAAATATCATCTCATTAAGTCTCACTTTGCCCCTCTTCTAACTTTTATCAATATTTCTATTATCCTTCTACCTTCCTTACATCTTTTGATTCCTCTGGTCCTAACCTTTTGCCTTCAAGGGAACATAGAAAGAAGCAAGGAAATAAAATAAGAAGAAAAACTGCCAAAGAGAAAACTTAACTCACACGCAGAACCAACAGCTAAATAAAATTCTAGAGCATAGAGAAAACCTAATCAACTGAACAAACCCATCAAGATAATATGATGACCAGAGGGCAACAGAAAGATACAAATGACTCTGAAAAACTGGAAAACATGGACCAGTCCAATGCACAAAATAAAAACCAGGAAGCGTCGCAGAACATCGAACAACTAATCAAAGCTATCAAAACAAATATCATGGACCAACTTAAAGAACTGAAGGAAGAGATTAAGGATATAAAAAAGACACTGGGAGAACATACTAAAGAAATAGCTAACACGCCTAAAAAGGTAATGGATGTGATGGTGAACAAAGACACAAGCCAAGAAATGAAAAAGACGCTGGACTCACATGGCAGCAGATTTGAACAGGCAGAGGAAAGAATTAGTGATATGGAAGACAATACAGTTGAAATCAAAGAGATTGTAGAACAGATAGACAAAAAGATAGAAAAAATTCAGCATGGTCTCAGGGAATTAACCGATAATACAAAACGCGCAAACATATGCATTATGGGCATCACAGAAGGAGAAGAGAAGGGAAAGGGAACAGAAGGTGTGTTGAAGGAAATAATGGCTGAAAACTTCCCAACCCTATTGAGAGAGATGGATGTGCAGATCCAGGAAGCACAGCGCACCCCAAATAGTATAAATCCCAACAGGCCAACTCCAAGACATATACTTGTCAAACTGTCCAATGCTCAAGACAAAGAGAAAATACTCAAGGCAGCAAGAGAAAAGAGAACCATCACATACAAGGGAAGCACAATAAGATTAAGTGCTGATTTCTCAGCTGAAACCATGGAGGCAAGAAGACAGTGGTATGACATAGTCAAAATACTAAAACAAAAAAACTTCCAGCCACAAATTCTCTATCCAGCAAAATTGGCATTCAAAAATGATGGAGAGTTCAAAATATTCACAGATAAACAGCAATTAAGAGAGTATGTCAAGAAGAAACCAGCACTTCAAGAAATACTAAAGGAATCTCTACAAGTTGAAAGGAAAAAACAAAGGAGAGAGAGTTGGAGGAGGGTTTAAAAACAACTGAAAAGACAAAAAGAGAAACAAAAAAACATGACATACATTAACCAAAAGAAAAAATGGCTGAAGTAAGAAATTCGTTACGACTAATAACACTGAATGTTAATGGATTAAATTCACCAATCAAAAGACACAGATTGGCAGAATGGATAAGAAAATATGGTCCATCTATATGCTGTCTACAAGAAACCCACCTTCGACCCAGGGATTCAAGGAGGCTGAAAGTGAATGGCTGGAAAACCATTTTACAAGCTAACAATAGCCAAAAAAGGGCAGGAGTAGCTATTCTAATATCAGACAAAATAGACTTTAAATGCAAAACTATTGTAAGAGACAAAGATGGACACTACATATTAGTAAAAGGAGTAATCTCTCAAGAAGAGAGAACAATCATCAACATTTACGCACCTAATCGAGGTGCCTCAAAATACGTGCAGCAAACTCTGGAAAAACTAAGAGGAGAAATAAATTCCTCTACAATTATAGCAGGGGACTTCAACACACCACTATCATCATTAGACACAACATCTGGGCAGAGAATCAATAAAGAAACTATGGCACTCAACAATACATTAGAAGATTTGGACTTAATAGACATATACAGAACACTATACCCAAATACAGCAGGGTTTACATTCTTCTCCAGTGCACATGGAACATACTCCAAAATAGACCACATGCTAGGCCACATAACAACACTCAATGAATTCAGAA